>CAUYON010013336.1:0-51465 GCA_963573935.1 Arctocebus calabarensis
ATGTGGAGAAAACCAACTGAAGAGGTCGCTTAAAGAGTTGGAAGTTGCTGTCTCCAGAGAACAAGCCTGGGAGATAGAGCAGACTAGGCCAGGAAACTTTTGGCTTTTGTTCAAAGAAGACTTTTACTGTTATTTTAAACACTATTTATAAATATTACTTGCCCCCCCACAAATAAAACCTGAAAAATTCATTTTTTTTTGAGGCAGTCTCACTCTGTTGCCCCAGGCTAGAATGCCATAGCATCATAGCTCACAGCAACCTCAAACTCCTGAGCTCCGGAGATCCTCTTGACTCAGCCTCCCAAGGAGCTGGGACAACAAGCACCTTCCCCAACTCCTGCTAATTTTTCTATTTCTAGTAGAGATGGGTCTCACTTTTGAATGCCTAAACTCAAGTGATCCACTAGCCTTCACCTTCCGGAGTGCTAGCATTACAGGCATGAGCCACCGCACCCTGCTTGAAAAGTTAATTTATAAAAATAAAGCATCTAAGACAAATATTGTACAAGGAAAAAAAGCAAAAGAAAGGTTCAGCGCCTCTGGCTCAAACAGCTAAGGCGCCAGCCACACACCTGAACTGGCAGGTTTGAATCCAGCCCGGCCTGCCAAACAATAATGATGGCTGCAACCGAAAAGTAGCCGGGCATTCTGGCAGGCGCCTGTAGTCCCAGCTACTTGGGAGGTGGAGGCAGGAGAATCTCTTGAGCCCGGGAGTTGGAGGTTGCTGTGAGCTGTGATGCCACAGCGCTCTATCTGGGAAGACAGCTTGAGACTCTTTCTCAAAAGCCTCTTCCCTCAATCTCCCCAAGGGTGGGAGCCATTTCTCAACCAGGCCTGTCTTCCCTCTTCTTTTCTGGAGACCCACACAGGGCCGCGCGCTGGCAGACAAACGTTGAACAGGATGGCATTCTGCCCACTCTGCTTGCAGTGGGTTCACTCTCTCACACGCTCATCCTTCCCACGTGTCCAGCCCGGTGGGTCTGTGCTGTGGCATGCACTGCTTCAGTCCTGAGAGACTGGCCACGTTCCAGGGCCCTTGTACTCGCTGCTTGATGAAGCCAAAGGAATGCCTGCAGCGGATGAGCGCATTCCCATCCCGTGTGCAAATGGGATGAAATCACCGCAGCTTCCCGTCAGGAGCAAGACGACACGATCCCAGCCCCTGCAGCGAGACGCTGGTGGGTGAGTTAACAGACATGGCTTTCCCAGGATGCAGAGTCCTTGCATTTTACTATGTCCAGGGTCACTGCCGTCGGAGTATGGCTTTGTCACTTCCTTTGACTTCCACCATCGGGAGATGGCATTTGCAAGAGAAGATTTTCCAACCGTGGTACGGGCTGCAGTGGGGCGTTATGCCTTCCCTGCCTGGGATGCTGGATATATCATTGGCAGGCATGTTGTGAGTGAGGAGGAGGACTCCAACCCCAAGATGCTAGGAGTCTTTGGTGCCCATTGTCCCTAGGACGCTGCCAGAGATGGGGATTTCGCAAGACAGCTTCTGAGGTTAGTGATGCAAGTTGGTTCCGGGGAAAACTGGGGCTGGTGAGATGGACCCTAGGCTGTTGCGGCGGCTGCTGGGGCTGGAAGGGCCTGACTCACGCTTCGCAGCTCCTGCCAGCGTTTCAGAGGGAAGCGATGTTGTCTCTTTTTCCTCTTCCTCCGCTCAGCCCCTGGAGGCAGGCGTCTGGTCTGCAGCCCTTCTCCCTTTCACTGTGCACCAGCCCCTGGGAAATCTCCACCACACCCCTGGCTTCGGCTTCCACCTCTGTGATAACTCCTAACTTTGCGTCTTTAGCCTTGACCTCGCCCCTTGGGAACAGGCCATAGAACCAACGGTTTACAGGACGTCTCCCTCTCATGGGATCCTACGTTTCAAACACCATGTGTCCCAAACCGGGATGTTTTCTCCTGCCTTCAAATCTGACGTCCCTTACCCAGCCAGCATCCCCGTACAGAAACCTTCCTCCCTCTCCCTCTGAAGCCCACTTCTACGTGTGCCCGTACACCCCACGGCACATCTTTCTCATTCCAGCTCTCTTACCATGGATTCTTCTACCCATCTCTTGTGCTTTTGAGCCTGGCCTGGGGACTGGGCCCCCTGCCCCAGCCTCCCTCTTCCCTAACCAGTACACCCCACGCTGCTGCCCGAGGAGCATACTCGGCAGGTGGCACTCCACCTCTGCCAAGTGGCCACTTCCCTCCTAATAAACAAGCACAAACCATAAAAAAGACCAGCAATACCGACTGTTGCCAAAGGCACAGCAACGGAAATGCCAGGACATTCCTGGTTAGCTGTGTAAGTGGGTAAAACAACTTTGGAAACTAGTAGGACTTAATCAAGTAGATAAATGCATACCCCGTCACCCAGCAGTGCCACTCCTAGATTCGTATCAAGCATTTATACCCCATATGAGCACAGAAAGGGTTATGGCCACACACAGGAAACTGCATGATGCTCATTGACAATCACGGCGCCGCCACACCGCGAGATATTACACAGCAGTGAGAAAGGACAAAGAGCATTTATGTATAGCAACACAGGTGAGCCTTGCAAACATGTGGCGTGAAAGAAGCCACACACAAGAAATTAGGGAACTCTAAGGCCAGATGCTATGGCTCACACCTGTAATCCTAGCACTCTGGGTGGCTGAGGCAGACAGATCCCTAGCTCGGGAGTTCCAGATTAGACTGAGCAAGAATGAGACCCTGTCTTTACTAAAAACAGAAAAACTAGCTGGGCATGGTGGTGGGCACCTTGTAGTCCCAGCTACTTGGCAAGCTGAGGCAGGAGGATCGCTTGACCCCAGGAATTTGAAGTGACTGTGAGCGAGACTGAGGCCATGGCACTTTAGGCTGGGGCAACAGAGTGAGTCCCTGTCTCAAAGAAAAAAAAAGAAATTAGGGAAAATTTATTTACGGTAAATTAATGGTATTAGGATAGTCGTTTCTCTGGCGTGTAGCTAGATCCTGAAAGCAGGCCAAAGGGGATCTCCGGAGTTTAAGCAATAATTAAGAAAAAAAAAACCCAAAACCTGGGGGCTATTTACATAGGTGTCATCGTTTTCTGAAGAGTTTTGAACTTTTCTCTGTGTATATTTCAATTACAAATTTACCAAAACACACCTACCCACATTTACACACCTGAATAAGATCCCTTCCGGGACCTTCCTCGGCTCCTCATAGCCAGAGGAGAAAGTCTCAGGCCCTGGGAGAAGAAGTTCTCCTTGGTGCACCCCCCTTCCCCACCGTCTACCAGGCCACTTCCCCTTCTCACAGGTCTCTGCGTTGTCAGCCTGGAATTCCACTCTCCATATGACTGTTTGAAGATGCCACCTCCCCTGGGAGGCCTCTCCCAATTTCTTCAGTGGTTCTCAACCTTCCTAATGCTGCGACCCTTAAATACAGTTCCTCACGCGGTGGTGACCCCCAACCATAAAATGATCTTCGTTGGGAACTGTAGGCTGCAGCATTAGGAAGGTTGAGACCCACTGTCACTGAGACCACACAAATCTCTCCCGGTGTTGCATTCCCATGGTATGCCTCTTGCATACGTTCCCAAGACCTCCTGGGGTCATTAGTGTGCCTGGTACAGCACTTGAACTAACGAATGTTTGACAAATGATGGAATGCGTGCTCTGGGATAAGCCATAGTCCATATTGCCAGAAAGCCAAGACACCCAGCTTGCCTGCAAATGAGCTCTTGCCAAGGGCCAAGTCCTTTTGGAAGTAAACACATCCTGCAGTCTTTTATTGGCTGCTGACGGCCAGGTAAATGTAAATGTCTTGTTTAGCATTGTAGGCGTGTCCAATTAGACTCCGTGAGACGGAGCAGCCCCACGAACATGAATAAGCTGTGCAAATATGTGGTTAATGACCATGTCGCTCTGTGTCTATTCTTAATCCCAGATAATTAGCAGATAGATAATTGGTGGAAGTACAGGCGGTGCTGATGGATGGCTCAGCACTTGGGTGAAGCTAATGATCCTTTATGGATTAAGACCCACCCTCTCTCTGAGTGTTGATGGCTCCTATTTGAAATGCTCCTTTTGAAAGGGCCTCGAATACATCCAAGAAGAGGTGTCAGGAACTCCAATGCCAGGCGTCAGCATCAGGACTAATTCCCTGGGCTGCTTCCACGAAAGGTGGGCGGACAGGTCCCGCTGCTGGCAGCCTTGTGCAGGCAGCCAGAGCCCTGAACTGCTCCTGACTTGTTGGGTAATCCCCAGTAAGTCCTTTTTCTAGTCTTGGTTTCATCATTTGTCTAATGGCAAAGGGGGGATGGGGACGGCTGGGGTGGGCATGCCAATTTGAGAACCCACTATAGACAGGGCTTTCCTCAACTACCCTCTCTTAACTACATTGGAGGTGTGTCATTTGGTGTAATTGAAATCATTTGGGTGGTTTAGCTGGCCTGGAAGTAGGCCTGGAGGGGACATTCTGGGGTGAAAGCAGACACCTGAGATGTGAGCTGGCAGTACCCGATGTGACCTAAGGTAGGGCCAGCCAGTTGCCCACCATGATGCGTGCGCTACGTGCATCTGGTGACAAGGCTGAGTCATCACTGGGGAGTAGCTGCTCGGCTGTCACCTCTGTTTCCTGGGGCCCTGGCACTGAGCCGTGGAGAGGGTCTTGACAATGCAAGGGGAGTATAAGCACCGTGTGTCACGTCTGGGCCTGGTCCTAAAGGGAGGGGCACCTTCTTCATGCTCTCTCTCCCCCTTGCTGTCTGTGTTTATAGTAAGATGGAACCCAGAGCCTAGTGGAGCCCTGAGATGGCAAGAACCTGAGGTCTCTGAACTGTCACCTAAGGCAAAGTCACTGGTTACCACCAATACTCCAGATGGGCAGACTGTGAATGGGAAATAAAATCCTAGTGTGCCAAAAAATTGAAATACTAAGGTTCATTTGTTATAGAAGTTAACTAGACCGGGCACAGTGGCTCACACCTGTAATCCTAGTACTCTGGGAGCACGAGGTAGGTGGATAGCTTAAGAGTTCAAGACCGGCGTGAGCAAGATCGAGACCCTATCTCTACTAAAAATAGAAAAACTAGCTGGGTGTTATGGTGGGTGCCTGTAGGCCCAGCTACTTGGGAGGGTGAGGCAAGAGGCTTGCTTAAGCCCAAAAGTTTGAGATGGCTGCGAGCTATGATGCCATGGCACCAAGGTGACAAAGTGAAACTCTGTCTTAAAAAAAAAGAAGTTAACTAGATACCTGACTAGATAAGTAGGTAATTGATTTATTTCCATGATGCTGATACTGAGAACTGGAAAGGGAAATTCAATTACAATCAACAAATATTAACGAAGTACCTACTCTGTGTCAGGTACCCACAGTGCGATGTAGAATGGCTGACATGAGACAATGTGAATCTAGTAAAGACGAAGAAAAATACCAAGTTAATACTAGCATTGGTATCACCTGCAAATATGGGAAAAACCATGAATGACTGACAGTGGTCAACCCTGACATAGATCAGAGTATATCAGCACAGTGCCTGGCACATAGTTGATACTTGATAAGTTGACTTTATTTATTTATTATTATTATTATTATTTTTTTTTTTTTTTTTGGAGACAGAGCCTCAAGCTGTCACCCCAGACAGAGTGCTAGTGGCATCACAGCTCATGCAACCTCCAATTCCTGGGCTCAAGCGAATCTCCTGCTTCTGCCTCCCAAGTAGCTGGGACTACAGGCACCTGCCACAACGCCCAGCCATTTTTTGGTTGCAGCCATCATTGTTGTTTGGCGGGCCCAGGCTGGATTTGAACCTGCTAGCTCAGGTGTACGTGGTTGGCACCTTAGCCCGTTGAGCCACAGGCGCCGAACCAATTATTATTATTATTTTTTGAGACAGAGCCTCAAGCTGTCATCCTGGGTAGAGAGCTGTGGCATCACAGCTCACAGCAGCCTCCAACTCCAGGGCTCAAGCGATTCTCTTGTCTCCGCCTCCCAAGTAGCTGGGATTACAGGCACCCACCACAATGCCCGGCTACTTTTTGGTTTCAGCCGTCATTGTTGTTTGGTGGGCCAGGCTGGATTCGAACCCACCAGCTCAGGTGTATGTAGCTGGCACCTTAGCCACTTGAGCCACAGGCACTGAGCCTATTTATTTACTTTTTGAGACAGAGTCTCACTTTTGTTGCCCTTGGTAGAGTGCTGTGGCGTCAAGCTCACAGCAACCTCCAACTCTTGGCCTTAATCGATTCTCTTGCCTCAACCTCCTGAGTAGCTAGGACTATAGGTGCCGGCTGCAATGCCTGGCTTTTTTGTTTCAGTTGTCACTGCTGTTTTAGCTGGCTGGGGCTGGGCTTGAACTCACCACCCTCAGTATATGGGGCTGAAGCCCTCTACCCACTGAGCTACAGGCACTGCCAATAAGTTGGCTTTTACATACTAGGAACCACTTATGTGCCAGCCCATGGTTAGACAGTAGGAATTCAAGGTGAGTAAGGCTCATCCTCAAGGTGCTGATAACCTAGAGCAGTGGTTCTCAGTGAGGAGTGATTTTAACCCTTGGTGGACATTTGGGAACATCAGGACACACTTTCTGTGTCACAGCTGGAGGGGGTGGATATTAGCACCTACTGAATAGAGGTGATAGATGCTGCCAAATGCCCCCAAGGCATAGGATAGTCTCCTAGAAAAAAGAATTATCTGGCCCCAAATCTCAATAGTGTTAATTGAAAAACTCTGGTCTAATGGGTTTCTGAAGACCCAGGTGGGATAAGGAGATGAACCTCCTAGGGGCTCCAAAGTTACAGGAAAGACAAACATTGGGGCAATGCCATCATGGGTTAAGGAAAGAGCCATTCCTCCTGGGGCTCTTCTGAAAAGGCCTTGTGGATGCTTGATGTACACGGGCTACAGATAGGACTGTTCCACGGCCACATAGGGAAAGAGGCACCCCAGAGTACCCTTGAGCAATCACCAAAGCTGAAATAGATTTGACACAAATTCCAGCTACAAATTCTGGCTCGGCAAGCACTGACTGGGTGAGCCTGGAATAATGGTTGTGATTGCACGTTGTAAAGAGTAAAATTTGGGCCCACACAATTATTATAAAGAATTATTTGCCTCGGCGCCTGTGGCTCAATGGGCTGAGGCACCATCCACGTACACCTGAGCTGGTGGGTTCGAATCCAGCCCGGGCCTGCCAAACAACAATGACGGCTGCAACCAAAAAATGGCCAGGCATTGTGGTGGGCGCCTGTAGTCCCAGCTACTTGGGAGGCAGAGGCAGGAGACTCCCTTGAGCCCAGGAATTGGAGGTTGCTGTGAGCTGTGATGCCACAGCCCTCTACCCAGGGTGACAGCTTGAGGCTCTGTCTCAAAAAAAAAAAAAAAAAAGAAAGAAAGAATTATTCGAAGTAATTTATAGATGGAGGAGCAAGACATCTGTCTAGAAACCTCCAGCTATTGCCTCTCCACTCAAACACCAAATTCAACAACTATCCATGCAAACAAGCACCTTCAGAAGAAGGGAAGAGACAATCTACAGAATGGGAGAAAATATTTGCAAACTACACATCTGACAAGGGATAATTAACTAGAAAATATAAGGGTTTCAACAACTTGATAGGAAAAAGCCAACTAATCCTATTTAAAAATAGGCAAAAGATCTGAATACTCATTTCTCAAAAGAAGACATACAAATGGCCAACAAATATATGAAAAAGTGCTCAACATTAGTCATTAGAGAAAAACTACAATATTGGTGAGAACTAGTAAGGGTGTGAAGAAAGAGGAACACCCATACACTGTTGGTAGAAATGTAATTTCTTGCAACAAGTATGAAGAACAATATGGAGGTTCCTTAATGACCTAAAAATTGAACTACATATAACCCAGCAATCTCCTTGATTGATTTGAGAGGAAATTAGCAAAAGGAAGAGAATCAGTGTTTAAAAAAGATACCTGTACTCCCATGTTTATTGCAACACTATTCACAAGAGCCGAGATTTGGAATCAAGCTAAATGTCCATCAGTGGATGAATGGAAAAAGAACTTGTGCTACATATACACAATGGAATATTGTATAGCCATAAAAATAATGAAATCCATTTGCAACAGCATGGATTGAACTGGAGAACATTATGCTAACTGAAATAAACCAAGCACAGGAAGACAATTCTTTCATGTTCTCACTCATATGTGGAGCTAAATATTAAAAACAATTAATCTTGGGCAGGTATGGTGGCTCATGCCTGTAATTCTAGTATTCTGGAAAATGGAGGTAGGAGAATCCCTTGAGGTCAGGAGTATGAGACTGCCTGAGCATGACATGGTAGTATGCGCCTGTAACCCCAGCTACTTGGGAGGCTGAGGCAGGAGGAGTTCTTTCTTTCTTTCTTTTTTTTTTTTTGAGATAAGAGTCTCACTTTGTTGCCCTCGGTAAAGCGCTGTGGCATCACAGCTCACAGCAACCTCCAACTCCTGAGCTTAGGCGATTCTCTTGCTTCAGCCTCTGGAGCAGCTGGGACTACAGACACCTGCCACAACGTCCAGCTATTTTTGTTGTTGTTGCAGTTTGGCCAGGGCTCGGCCCGAAGCTGCCACCATCGGTATATGGGATTGGCGCCCTACTCACTGAGCCAGAGGTGCAGGAGGATTTCTTGAGCCCAGAATTCTAGGGTTGCTGTGAGCTATGCTGAGGCTGTGGCACTCTAGCCCAGGAAACGGAGTAAGACTCTGTCTCAAGCAAACAAAAAAATGATTGATCCCATGGAGATAGAGAGTAGAATGACAGTTACAAGAGGCTGGGAAGGGTAATGGGCAGGGTGGGAAATAAAGTGGGTGTTGGTTGCTGAGTGCAAAAATTGCTAGGATGAATGATATTTGATAGCACAACAAAGTGACTATTATCAAGACGTTATGATATACTTTAAAATAATTTTGTTTGAGATGGAATCTTACTCTGTTGCCCTGGGTAGGGTGCTATGGCATCATAGCTCACAGCCTCAAACTCTTGGGCTTGAGCAATCCTCTTGCCTCAGCCTCCCCAGTAGATGGGACTAGAGACACTCACTACAACACCCAGCTAGTTTTCTATTTTTAGTAGAGACAGTGCTCTAGCTCAGTCTGATCTCAAACTCCTGAGCTCAAATGATCCACCTGCCTCCAGCCCCTAGAGGGCTGGGGTTACAGGCATGAGCCGCTGCGCTCAGCCTAAAATAATTAAAATAATGCAATTGGAATGTCCCTAACACAAAGAAATAAGTGCCCATGAGGTGCATGGATACCTCAAGTGCCCTGTTTTGACTAATTCCCTTTGTATGCCTGTATCAAAGCATCACATGTACTGTAAAGATATATAGCTAGTACATATCTATAATAATTAAAAATCAAAAACAACAAAAAAGAGTTATTATGGTTTGGAGTCAGAACTTTCAACCTTTAAAAATAAAGGTTGAAATAACTGAATAACTTGTTGGCGTGGGGAATTTGTGCCCTTAAGGCTGCCACATGTGGTGTTCTAGGTCGTTGAGTGCAGCCTTTGGACTAAATCCACATTTTACAGAATAAATCCTTTTATTAAAAGGGGTACAGCAGAGAAAGATGAAGCTTTCCTTGTCTCCTTTGATGCAGAAAAAAGAACAGGTGCCCCACCCCCTAGCCCTGAAGGAGAGTTCTGCAACTCTCACCTGTATCATTTCACAAGCCATCGTGCTCAAGAGGATGCTCTGGCATGGAATCAAGTGGGGGAAAGAGCACAGGAGGCTGAGTTTGAGACCTGATTACATAAGCACTGAGGTCAAACCTCTCTGAGCTCCATCTAGTAAGGTGTCTATTCCCAAAACAAAGTTTTTGTTGAAACATACCATCTTTGCAAGAGACAGAATAGATACATCATATAGGGTGGCCATAAATTTTAAATCGCACACGAACTGTATGGCCTTCCTCTACATCATCATCACAATCACCGCCTCCAATGTCATTATCTGAGCATCGTTGAACCTTTAGTGACCAGAACATCACCATACACCCCCCCCCATTGGGTTCCTCTTTGTTGCTTCCTAATTCCTCCTTGCCTGACATAACCACCAGCCAGAATTTTGTGCTAATCATTCCCAGATATTTCTTTATAATTATACCATGACAGTAGGTGGAAGACTGATGTTCAGAGGGCTATACATGTACCGCATCGCATTTCCTGCTGTTTGCAGCCAATGTCAGTTCTGATTGGTGGAATGCAGAACATCCGCTCTGATCAGTCGGTGCTTGCACTGAACTAGTCAGAGACTATTTCTAATATCACTCCTAGAGGATGAACCCCTAAACAAGAAAGATATCATTCAGTTCCATCTATCTGGCACTTTTAATGCTCTGAAGGCATGTATTCATCACTTACTTTCTTTTTTTTTTTTGAGACAGAGCCTCAAGCTGTCACCCTGGATGGAGTGCTGTGGTATCACAGCTCACAGCAACCTCCAATTCCTGGGCTCAAGCAAGTCTCCTGCCTCCGCCTCCCAAGTAGCTGAGACTACAGGCGCCCGCCATGACGCCCGGCCATTTTTTGGTTGCAGCAACGTTGTTGTTTGGCAGGCCCGGGCTGGATTCGAACCCGCCAGCTCAGGTGTACGTGGCTGGCGCCTTAGCCGCTTGAGCCACAGGCGCTGAGCCAGTTTTTTTTTTTTTTTCACTTACTTTCTTTTTTAAGCTCAGTATTTATTTTCAGGAGTCACATGCACTTGTAAGAAGTAATACAGAGAGATTCTGTGTATCCTATACCCAGGTTTTCCTAATTGGTGATATCTTCTAAACCAGCAGTATAATAGCACAACCAGAGCGGTGACATTTATAGAGTCAAGATCAGAACATTTCAATTATCACAAGGATACCTCATATTGCACTTCCATATTCAAACCCACTTCCTTCCCACCTCCACCCCTTCCTCAACCCTTGGCAATCACTAAGTTGTTCTCCTTTTCTGTAATTTTCTCATTTTATGAATGTTGTACAAATGGAATCATATAGCATGTCACCTATTGGAGCTGGCTTTTTTTTGTTCAGCCTGATTCTCTGGAGATTATAGACAATTGTTGTGTATATTAATAATTCATTTCTTTTCATTGCTGAGTACTATTCCATGGCATGGAGGCACCACAATTTTGTCATTCACCCATTGAAGAACATCACTGTCTTTTTTTTTCTCTTACTGTATAAATACAGCCGCTATTCATATGCATGTTTTACTGAGAATATAAGCCTTCATTTCACTGGGATAAATACCCAGGTATAAAATTCATGAGTAGTATGGTTGTTGCATGTTGAGCTTTTTTTTTTTTTGAGACAGAGTCTTATTATGTTGCCCTCAGTAGAGTGCTGTGGCATCCCAGTTCACAGCAACCTCAAACTCTTGGGCTTAAGTGATTCTCTTGCCTCAGACTCCCAAGTAGCTGGGACTATAGGCACCCACCACAACATCTTGCTGTTTTCTTGTTGCAATTGTCATTGTTGTTTAGCTGGCCCAATCTGGGTTTGAACCTGCCAGCCTTGGTGCATGTGGCTGGCACCGTAACCACTAGATTGTTAAGAAACTCCCCAGAAGTTTCTGCCATTTTTTTGTTTTTTTTTAGACAGAGCCTCAAGCTGTCACCCTGGGTAGAAGGCCCTGGCATCATAGCTCACAGCAACCTCCAACTCCTGTGCTCAAGCGATTCTCCTGCCTCTGCCTCCCAAGTAACTGGGACTACAGGCACCCGCCACAACGCCTGGCTATGTTTTGGTTGCAGCAGTTATTAATCTTAGGCTAGCCCGAGCTGGATTCGAACCTGCCAGCTCAGGTGCATGTGGCTGGCACTTTAGCTACTTGAGCCACAGGCACCGAGCCTTCTGCCATATTTTTTTTTGAAAGGTTTCATAGTCTTACATTTTACATTTCAACACATGATCCATTTTATGTTAAGTTTTGTATAAAGTATGGGACTTAAGTCAAGGGCTTTTGTTTGTTGGGGTATTTTTTTTTTCCTATTGTTATTCAATTGTTAAGCAAGACTTGTTGAAAATGCTACCTTTCCTATATTGAAATGATTTGGCATCTTCTTCAAAAATCAGTTGAGTGTAAAAAAAAATCAGTTGAGTGGGCAGCGCTTGCAGCTCATCGAGTAGGGCCCCGTCTCCAAATACCGAAGGTGGCAGGTTCAAACCCAGACTGGGCTGAACTGCAAAACAGAAAAATAGCCAGGCATTGTGGAGGGCACCTGTAGTCCCAGGTACTCGGGAGGCTGAGGCAAGAGAATTGCCTAAGCCCAGGAGTTGGAGGTTGCTGTGAGCTGTGTGATGCCACGGCACTCTACCCAGGGCAATAAAAGTGAGACTCTGTCTCTACAAAAAAAAAATCCAGTCAAGTATACAAGATATCCCAAAATTTGTCTCTAAAGTTGCCATAAATGGGTAAAATGGGAAATTGTAGCTACGTGTACCTTTATTTACAAAATATTCAGCCATCTCTTTGTAAAATTTTGTAACGAATGTTTTGTAAATAAAGGCACATGTAGCTACAATTTCCTATTTTCCCCATGTATGGCAACTTTAGGGACAACTTTTGGGACACCATGTGTTTATGTGGGTCAATTTTGGGGTTCTCTAGTCTGTTTCAGGGACCCATATTTTTGTCCAATACCACATAGTCTTGGTTACCATAGCTCTAAAACAATTCTTGAAATCAGGCAAATGATTCCTTTTCATTCTTGTTTCAAAATTTCTTTAACTATTCCATTCCCATTCGCTTTACATAAATTTTACAATATCTTATCTATATGACAAAAGATTTTGCTGGGATTTTGGTAGAAACTGTGTTAAACCTGTAAATCAATTTGGGGAGAATTGATATCTTTAGGTGTTGAGTCTTGAATCATAAACATGATATACCTTTATATATATTTAGATTTTCTTTGCTTTCTTTCCTTATCATTTTGTAATTTTCATTTTAGATTTTCTTTGCTTTCTTTCCTTATCATTTTGTAATTTTCATGTATCATTTTGTATACATCCTGTATATGTTTTGTTAGCTTTAAATCTAGTGTTTCTTTGTTTGAGTAGTTATAAATGGCATTATATTTTTAATTTTGATGTACATATGTTTATTGCTAATATATAGAAATGTAATTTATTTTTGTATGTTTATCACATATTCTATGACCTTGCTGGACTCACTTATTAGTTCTTAGGAGTTTTTGTTTTTTTCTGGAATTTTTGATGTAGAAATCATGTCATAGGGACAGCTTTATCTCTTCCTTTCCTATCTATATGACTTATTTCCTTTTTTAGCCCTTTTTGCACTGGCTAGATCATTCGGCACTGTGTTGGATAGGTGGTGAGAGTAGACATCCTTGCCTTGAACTTGATCTTAGGAGAAAACATTCAGCCTTTCATCATTAGGTATAATGTTAGCTATAGGTTTTTGGTAGATATCCTTTATCAAGCTAAGGAAATTCTCTTGAGTTCCCAGTCTTCTGAAGGTTTATCTCACGAATAGGTGTTAATTTGTAAAATTTTTTTCTGCATAACTGATATGATCATGTCATTTTTTTTCTTCTGTGTTAATCTAATAAATTGCATTGATTTTTGAATACTCAGCTTGTCTTACCTCTCTGAAGTAAACTCTGGTCATGGTGTATATTTCTTTCCATGTATTGTTAGATTCTCTTTGCTAATATTTTGTTAAAGCCTTTTCCATCAATATTATGAGGAATTCTGGTCTATAGTTTTATTTTTTATGTTTACCTGGTTTTTATATGCCGGTAATACTGGCTTCATAAAATAAAATGGAAAATATTCCTTCCTCTCTTATTTTTTGGAAGAGAGTGTGTAAGTGGTGTCAGTTCTATAAAAATTTGGTAGAATTCTCCAATAAAATCATGTGGACCTGGAAATATATATATATATATATATATATATATATTTTTTTTTTTTGCAGTTTTTGGCCTGGGGTGTGTTTGAACCAAACACCTCCGTATATGGGGCCGGCGCCCTACTCCTTTGAGCCATAGGTGCTGCCTGAAATATCTTTTTTTAATTAAAAATTCAATTTTCTGGCTTGGTGCCTGTGACTCAAGTGGCTAAGGCGCCAGCCACGTACACCTGAGCTGGCAGGTTTGAATCCAGCCTGGGCCCGCCAAACAACAATGACGGCTGCAACCAAAAAAAAATAGCCAGGCATTGTGGCGGGTGCCTGTAGTCCCAGCTACTTGGGAGGCAGAGGCAGGAGAATCGCTTGAGCCTCGGAGTTGGAGGTTGCTGTGAGCTGTGATGCTATAGCGCTATACCCAGGGTGACAGCTTGAGGCTCTGTCTCAAAAAAAAAGAAAAAAAAATTCTATTTCCTTTATAGTTTTTTTTTCTTCATAGTTTTAAGGCAATTCAAATGATCTACTTCATATTGACTGAGTTGTGCTTGCTTGCATTTTTTTTAAGGAATTGGTTAATTTCATCTATGTTGTCACATTTATGTTTTGAGTTGTTTGTAGGTCCTTTTGGTGTACGCAGGGTCTGTAGGGATATTTCCTAGTTTTGGCAATCTGTGCCTCCTCTCTTTTTCTCTTGGTCGGCTTTGGTAGAGGTTTGTCAATTTATTCAGCTTTTCAAAGAACCAACTCTGTTTCTTTGACTTTCTCTATTTTTTTCTTGTTTCTAATTTCATTGATTTCTGTTCTTATCTTTATTATTTCCTTCCATTTGCTTATTTTTTTGTTGCTATTCTTTTTATGCCTTTTTAAGACGTATTATGGGTTATGCTTTGAATGAGTTCCACAAAGTTTATGTATTGGAAACTTGATCTCTTTTAGGAGGTGGGGCTTAATGGGGAGTGTTTGATTCGTGGAGGCTGCCCTTATCAATGGATTAATTATCTCAGGAACGGGCTCCTTATAAAAGGATGAGTTCAGCCCCTTCTTGCTCTCTGTCATCCTCTCTTTGCCCTTCCACCATAGAGTGGCACAGCAGGAATACCTTCCCTGATGCTGGCCCCTTGGTCTCAGACTCCCCAGCCTCTAGAACTGTGAGCCAATACATTTCTGTTCATCGTAAATTACCCAGTCTCAGATATTCTGTTGTAACACCACAAAATGGACTAAGTCGAGGCGGGCGTTTAGGTTATTGATTTGACATTTTTCCTCTTTTCTAATATATGCTTTTTTAAAAGTTTTATTTGTTTATTTTTGAGACAGAGTCTCATTATGTTGCTCTTGGTAGAGTGCTGTGGCATCACAGCTCACAGCAACCTCTAACTCTGATGCTTAAGGGATTCTCTTGCCTCAGCCACCCGAGTACCTGGGACTACAGGCGACCACCACAAAACCTGGCCATTTTTTGGTTGCAGTTATCATTGTTGTTTTAGCAGGCCTGGGCTGGGTTTGAACCTGCCTGCCTCAGTGTATGTGGCCGGCGCCTTACCCACGGAGCTGTAGGCGCCGCCCTGATGTATACTTTTAGTGCTTCAAATGTCCCTCTCAATGCTGCTTTAGCTGTATTCCATAAATTTTGATATGCTGGGTTTTTTTTTTTTCATTCATGTTCATTCTTTATTCTTTCTAACTCTTCCTTTGACTCATGAATTATTTAGAAATGTGGTGTGGTGTAGTGTAGTGTTTGGAGATTCCCTGTCATCTTTCTCAGAGAACTTTGGAGAACTCACTCTGAAGGATTTCAATTCTCTTAAATTTGTTGAGTTTCTGTTTTTAGTGGTCCAAGATATGGTCTACCTTGGTGATATTCCATAGGCATTTGAAAAGCACGTGTATTCTGCTGTTGGGTGTTGAGTTCTATACATATTGACTAGCTCTCATTGTTGGCACACGTATTGTTGCGTTCTTGTATATCCTTGCTGATTTTCTGACTAGTTATATCCATTGTGAAGAGATTAATGTTGTCTCCAATTATAATTGTAAATTTGTCTCTCTCGTCTTTCAACTTTTGCTTCACATAGGTTTTTTTTTTTTTTTGGTGACAGAGTCTCAAGCTGTCACCCTGGGTGGAGTGCCATGGCATCATAACTCACAGCAACCTCCAACTCTTGGGCTCAAGTGATCCTCTTGCTTCAGTTTTTCTATTTTTATAGAGATGGGGTCTCGCTTTGGCTCAGGCTGGTTTCGAACTCATGAGCTCAAGCAATCCACCCACCTCAGCCTCCCAGAGTGCTAGGATTATAGGCCTGAGCCACCATGCCTGGCTTCACATAGTTTGTAGCTCTGTTTTTTGGTGCATACACATTTAGAAATGGTATGTGTTCTTGATGAGGGTACCCTTTTATCATTATACTATGCCTCTCTATTTCTAGTAATTTTCTTTGCTTTGAAGTCCAATTACCTGACATTTTTAACCCTCCTGTTTTCTTTCGATTAATGTTTGCAGGGTGTATATTTTTTTATCTTTTTACTTTGAATTTGCCTGCATTTGAAGTTTCTTGTAAACACTTATATTAGTTTCTTATAGCTTCTAAACCAAATTACTATAAAACTACATGACTTGGCTTGGCGCCTGTGGCTCAACAGGCTAGGGTGCCAGCCACATACATCTGAGCTGGCAGGTTTGAATCCAGCCCTAGGCCCGCCAAACAACAATGACGGCTGCAACCAAAAAATGGCCTGGTGTTGTGGCGGGTGCCTGTAGTCCCAGCTACTTAGGAGGCTGGGGCAAGAGAATCGCTTAAGCCCAGGAGTTTGAGGTTGCTGTGAGCTGTGATACCACAGCACTCTATCCAGGGTGACAGCTTGAGGCTCTGTCTCAAAAAAACAAAACAAAACAAAAAACTACATGACTTAAAACAATACATATTTATTCTTCTATGGTTTTGGAGGTCAGAAGTACAAAATTATGTTGACAAGTTAAGTCTGGGCAAAAAATAAAAATAATAATAAGAAATGAAGTACAAAGTCAGTTTCATTGGGCTAGAATCAAGTTGTTGGCAAGGCTGTTCCTTTTTGGAGGTTCCAGGGGGTGAATCCGTTCCTTGTCTCTTCCAACTTCTAGAGGCTGCCAGCTTTCCTTTGTTCATGGCCACATCACTCCAATCTCTTGTTTCCACCATCACATCTTATTTTTTTTGCAGCACATCTCTCTCTGCTTCCCTCTTCTAAGGGCATTTGTGATTACATTTAGGGATGTCCCAATAGGATAGGACGGTCTTTCCATCTCAAGATTCTCAGTCACATCTGCAAATCCCTTTTGTTACAAGGTAACATTCAGAGGTTCCAAAGATTAAGATCTGGTTATCTTTGGGGACCATCATTCAGCCTATCACAACAGCATGCAGTAAGGTCTGGGCTCCTCACTTGGCCTTAATTAGCGTGGGTGTAGGTGGGAGTGGGGGTCACAGTTTTTCTGTGGTGTTTCCTGTAGTAGATGATTATCGTCTAAAAGTTTGTTCGCCTTTCTAGGCTTCCCATTCCTGCTTATTTATCCAAGGAGAATAGGCTTTTGGTGGCCTTTTGGTCTCTGTGTTGTTGAATTCCCAACTTCTTCAACTCCAAGTCTGGGATATATGGGGCAAAAATAAAATGGACTTTTTTTATTCACCCCTACTCTGAGTATGTACACCTTTGGGAATCCCAAATCTTGTATATTCTTTGTATATTCTCTACCTTGAATAGACCCTAGATAATTATTTCTTTTATGCTGTACCCCACAAAGCCTACAAAGCAATGCTGAGCCTCTGGGTTTGGCAAATACCCTCAGGTCAGTTAGTGCTTGCTCATCTATAATAATTTATTTCATTTTGGGTCTCCATGGATTTCTAAAAACTTTCTTGCCTATTTAGAAATGTACTTTAAGAAATATTTTATCGGCTCGGTGCCTGTGGCTCAGTGGGCTAAGGTGCCAGCCACGTACACCTGAGCTGGCGGGTTCGAATCCAGCCCAGGCCCACCAAACAACAATGACGGCTGCAACCAAAAAATGGCCGGGCGTTGTGGCGGGTGCCTGTAGTCCCAGCTACTTGGGAAGTAGAGGCAGGAGACTCGCTTGAGCCCAGGAATTGGAGATTGCCATGAGATGTGAGGCCATGGCACTCTATCCAGGGTCACAGCTTGAGGCTCTGTCTCAAAAAAAAAAAAAAAAAAAGAAATATTTTATCCAGATGTTTTAGTTGTTTTCCTTGGGAAAAAAATTTTTTTTGAAACTAGGGTCTTGCTCTGTTACCTACGCTAGATTTAAAGTACAGTGGTATGATCATATCTCACAGCAGCCTCCAACGCCTGAGCGTAAGCAGTCTTCCTACCTCAGCTTCCCAAGTAGCTAGGACTACAGGTGCATGCCACCATACCCAGCTAATTGCTTCTTTTTTTTTGCAGTTTTTGGCTGGGGCTGGGTTTGAACCTACCACCTCCAGCATATAGGGCCAGCGCCTTACTCCATTGAGCCACAGGCGCTGCCCCAGATAATTGTTTCTTATTTTGGTAGAGACAGGGTGTCACTATGTTGCCCAGGCCAGTCTGAAACTTCTGGCTTCAAGCGATCTTCTGCCTTGGCCTCCCAAAATTCTTGGATTATAGGCATGGGCCACATCACTTAGCATTCCCTGGAAAATTCCTCAAGTGTTTTTGGCCCTCTTTGCTGATGGAAACAGATGTCACAGTGCTATATCCATCAAGATGGTTGTCCTTGCATTTCAAAGTGCTGATGTTACCCAAGCACTTGACTTGGATATGCTTTGTGTGCCTTACACACATAGGGTCTGAAAAATTGTTGGTTTCACCACAATGGAGAATATTGGAGGAAAAGATTTTACAATCCCCCTGACAAGCCTCTGCTGACTTATCTTGGCAAAAACAGGGCACATATCCTTTATTACACTAGCACAGCATCCTTTTCTTTTAATCACATCTTCATGATTTTGCTTTGAGGAAGACTCCCTCCTTCACTGGACTTCATTAGACTGTCTGTTGGTCAATGTGCCCTGTGGGCTAAAAGCCAAAGGTGGGCTATGTGATACTGGAAAGATATATCGGGGTCCCTGGGAGCTGAATTGTGAGTTCAGTGGCTCAATGACTAGCCACCTGACTCACTCTGACAATGACACTCAGAGTAACTCACCCACTAGCTCCCGGAGCCTAGGTCTTACCTACTGTACTGAATTTTGTCCTTTTCAAGGCCTGCTTCTTGAGATTTCCCTTTAGTTCTTTGAACTGTCTCATACCTCCCAATATATTCCTGTTACTGCTGGATTACTCAAAGTCATATTTTGTTGCTTGCAACCAAAGAACCCTGATTGGTCATGTTGTGTGAAGGGCTATACTGCCTAGTCCTCCTTGGGATACCTCTTGAATGCTTCATAGGATGGAATGTAAAATCAAGAAATGTGGACTCGGTGCCTGTGGCTCAACCGGCTAAGGCGCCAGCCACATACACCTGAGCTGGCGGGTTCGAATCCAGCCCGGGCCTGCCAAACAATAATGACGGCTGCAACCAAAAAATGGCCGGGCGTTGTGGTGGGTGCCTGTAGTCCCAGCTTCTTGGGAGGCGGAGGCAGGAGACTCTCTTGAGCCCAGGAGTTGGAGGTTGCTGTGAGCTGTGATGCCACGGCTCTCTGCCCAGGGGGACAGCTTGAGGCTCTGTCTCAAAAAAAAAAAGAAATGTGTACGTGGATGAATCTTCAGTGCGTAGCTGATATCCCAAAGATTCAGGGCTGGAAGGGGCCTCAAAAGTCATTTGGACCCACCCCTTCCCCAGGAAATGGATTCTCCGACATCCCCACTGACTCTTTTCTCAACTCTGTCTGGACACCCTCCAGAATGGGAAGATTACAACTGCTTAAGACAGCCAGCCTGACTCATGGCCAGCTCCAGCATTGATCCCTATCTGTGATCCCCCTCCCAACTTCTCTACTCTAGAAACTCCTCAGGATCTTGAAGAAAGGGGTGTGCCCCGTCTGGCTTTCTTTAGGTCACAGGAGCCTAATTCGCCCAAGTGCTCCTCTTGGGACACAGGCTGCAGCCCCTGCTCCATCCTCCTTGTTTTCTTGTGATATATTCCATCTAATCAATGTCCACTAGAAAGTGTGGGACATTGTCGGGGACAAAGCAGACACTCTGAACAGGGCAAAGTTGGCAGGGCCAGCACCTCTTTACTCTGGGCACTCTACTTCTTTTAATGATGCCTCAAATAAAATGTATTATTACGGCAGCCTCATGACACCCCTGACTCACAAGGAGCTTAGCATTGGCTAAGCCTTTTTCTCACATGCTGTTACCCATCCCTCGCTGGCTCACATGGTATTCGTTTTCTGAACTCACAGCCCTACTTTAAAACATGGCATATCCTACCTGATTTTTCTATGGTGTAGTCAGAAAGATCTTATTATGGGGTTAGGTAGCTTCAAGATTCCCTTTGTAGTGTTCGTTCTCAATGTACAGGAGAAGGGAATGTTAGGAGACAATGCCTCTCTCTCCACTGCGTCCAGACACAGATTGGAACAGAAGTCATGAGGGTAATTCGAAGAAAACGTCAGCCCAGATGGGGTTGGCTGAGGTCTCTAAAGGTAAGCCTCTTGCTTAAGGTTGTAATGCCTGTTACTCACTTCCTTTTGGGAGCAGTTAATTCTAATCTTAATGTTAGAGTTAAAGGCCAAAAGAAAGTGAATTAAATCTGCTTTTATTGACACTGCACATAGGCATTTTGAAAAAGGCTGCAAGATGGATTTGGATATTGTGAAACTGGGATCCTTTCCACAGAAGTAGTGAAATACTCACTTTCCCGTGGCTGGGTAACAGGGGTCCCAAGCATAGGAGCGGGCTCACGGGGGTTGGTTTCCCTGACCCTCCCCCTTCCTCCCTGTGTCATATCCAGTGGGTTTCTCCATCTCTCCGCTCCCTCTGCACAAGCCTGGGGTTCCCAGGCTTCAGTGTCCCCTCAACACATCTCTGCTGAGCTGGCAGAAGGACTTCAATCTTCCATCCCAAAGGAAAGAGGCCATCCCTCTGTGTGTGTGTGTGTGTGTGTGTGCCTGTGCTGGGGAAGCCTGGCCAGAGACTATACAGAGAGTCCTCCGATCCCTCTCTACAGAGTTATTACTACTGTATAACAAATTGTCCCCAAACCTTAATCACTTCAAACAACATTTCTTGTCTACTGTTTCCGTGGCATGGCTTAGCCAGGTCCTTAGTTTCAGGGTCTCTCAGAAGCGTAGAGTCATTTCAGGCTACAGCTGGGAAGGATCCGCTTCCCTGATCTCTGATGTGGGCATTGCCAGGCAGACTGTTGGACTAAGCCTCCGTTTCTCGTAAGTCCCATGTCTCCTCACCATACAAGCCTCTTCATCTTGTATCTTACAACATGGCAGCTTTCTTCATTAGAGTAAGCAAGAGAGAGTGTTAGCAAAGTGGAAGGCATGGCCTTTGTGACCTAATCACAGGAGGGACATCCTATACCTTTTTACTAGGCCCAATCCATACTCAAGTGATAGGGATTAAGGGGTGTGACTACCAGGGGGCAGGGATCATGGGATGGGAGCTGTGTCAAAAGCTCATGTGTGACCGTATAGAATTGGCACAGGGTATGAGGACCTAGGCCCCAGGGCAGGTTAGGGGCAGCCATCAGTGCCCCATCTGGAAGGTGAACACAGGAGGTGGTGATTGGAGGGCAAGGGCTAAGGGACCCATGTGATCCGGGGGAACACCAGGTCTGAGGAACCTATCAGATCAGGCCCATATCTGGGTGGGCACAGACCTACGTTCCCTGGATTCAGGCTGAGTAACCAAGCCTCCATACCACTTTGCTAGGTCTGCAGTGCTGTGGACACCCACAGGGCAGGCATAATGCCCAGCACAGTGGGGGAAATCGTGGATGTACTGTGGGTGTTCTTCCATCTACAAAAATCATGCAGTGTAATAGTGAGAGCATGCGGGCAGAGGCTGGAGTCATGAGTCCAGGGTGGGCTCCACCCTACCTGCTGGGTGACTCTCTGGGTGTCAGTTCCCCATGCTGTAAACTGTAGTGTAGTAAAACTTCCCCCATCTCACCCACTTTGGGGTTTCTGTGAGGATTTCATGAGATAATGACATGCATGGAAGGTTTTAGAAAATAAATGATCACACTACAGTTCACAGAAACATTCACATTCAATATGCCATTTCACCCTCATATTCACATTCATGGAAGGGAGACTCAAACTCACTAAATATTATGCTAGGGGACATTGGAGGCCCATCTGACTGTCCCCAGTCACACATATCTACACATTGTAGAGATGCAAATACTGAAGGCCAGGAATTCACCCAAGGTCACACACAAAGATATGACAGCTACACAGGGATGAGGCTCTGGGTATTTCACCTTTTAGCCTACTGCCTCTTGGTGAACCGGGGAGCCTCAGTAACATGAAGTGTCACTACTGAGGAGCTTTGGAGCCAGACTGTCTGGTTTCAGACAGCTCCTACTATTACCCAGTTCATAGTCGCTACTTCCTACGGGGGTTTGTGGAAACTGAGACTTGCTCAGGCATCAGAGTGGGGACTTGAACCAATACTTTTCTCACGAAGGCAAGCAGTGTCTTTGAAAGCTGCAAAGTGCCCAAAAAAGGTAAGATTTGACTGTCACCAAAAATATAGCAGAGGCTTCAGGTTCATTTCACACCTGTGCGTAGTCTGCAGGGGCAATGGGAGCAGCCTTGGTTTCCTGAGAATGAATTCTGGAAAAATTCTTCAAAATGAGGCTTGAAATCCCCTTGCTAAGAAACAAGGTGTGCAGCAGGACATACTTACCGGGCTAGCTAACCTCGCAGTAGTTTCAGGAAAGCTGTTTATGTTAATTGTGGTTTGGGATTTGGGTGGAAAGGCTGTTTCAGTTGTAGGGTTTTGCTCTCCTCTCGGCCCAGCTGCAGGCCCAGACGGGCCCCTGTTGGAAGGAAATCAGTCCTCCTCCACCAAAGAGGAAGGGCCCTCCCGCTTGTGGTCGGCAGCATTGTACTCCCTGGATTCCATGCTGTCAGTCTCACGGGCAGCTCCTGGGATGCTTAGCCTGCAGATTGTTTTGTTAGGTTTCTCCTACAATTAATTTGGAAATTACCCAGCTACCCACAGCCTCTCCCAGGTGTTCTGTAAACTACAGGCCTGCTTCTGCAGCCTTAGCCTGGATGAGACTCACGCTGGCTAAAGCTGGGAGGGTTCTGGGTGGGGCGACAGGAGGCACTGTCCCGTGATGGTAGGATTTGTTTTCAGCAAAAGCCAGTCCCTTTCAGTTTTGGCACTAGCCATCCTACTTTGTAGGAGCTGAAGCAATGAGATCTATGCGCTTACAGACATTATCTTGAGGCCTTGCACGCCCTGTGGAGATAAGTCAGGGGTGTGTGGAGCATCCACCCTACTCAGAAGCTGGGAGAGAAAGGACTCCTGAGCTGCAGCCCACACAAACATGCAGGTCTCCTGATTTCCACATGGTGTGGGGGAGTCCCCAGACTTCCGATTCATTTTGCTGAGGACTTGTTATACCTGCGTTGAGGGTCAGACCCTCCCATGCAAAGGTCACATAACTTTGACCTTGTCACCTCTCTTCTTAAACCTATTTCCTTACCTGAAAAAATAATTCAGTTGAAACCTGTTTCTTCCCAGGGCAACTGTGATGAGCCAAAGAGATAACACACGTGAAAGTACTTGGTACACCCCAAACATAGAGGCTCATAGATAATGTTGGGATTATTGTGTCAGCTGTGCTTCTTCTAAGCCACCTGAAGTCAAGGTAGGGCCCTGGCTTAGGGTCTACAATGTTAACCATGGAAAGTACCTTCCCTGGTTTCTCCTTCTATAAAGCAAGGGGTGAGACTAGCTGTTATCTGCACATTTATTTATAAAAATGGATGAGAAGTCTCAAAGCAAATAAACCAAGACTCAGGTTCCCCCATCCTATAAGGGTCCCCTTCTGTATCAGTTAGGATACATTTGGCCACAGGAAGCCCAAGGAGGAGCGTCTTCTTCTTGGAGGACATGTGTTATCCCTGACAGCAGGGCCACCAAGGACCAGGGATGGTTACAGAGTCACTTTCTCAGCACTTAGTGATGCCATCAGGCCCCAAGCTCTTCCTGCCTTTCTGCTCTGCGTCCTCAGCAGGGTACAGTGTTCTCTTAGGCTGGTGCCCTCTGGCCCCACGTGGCTTGCCATACTTTTTGCAAACAATATAGGTGGAAAAGGGTGGTTTCTTTTCTCTTGTCTCTTTTCTTTTTCTTTTTTCTTTTTTTGAGAGAGAGGAGACAGAGGGTTACTCTGTAAGCCCTGGGTAGAGTGCCATGCTGTCTTAGTTCAAACTCTTGGGCTTAAGTGATCCTTCTGCTTCAGCCTCCCAAGTAGGTGGAGCTACAGGCACCCACCATAACAGCTGGCTAGTTTTCTCTATTTTTAGTAGAAATGGGGTTTCACTCTTTCTCAGTCTTTAACGCCTGAGCTCGAGCAATCCATTTGCCTCAGCCTCCCACGTAGCTAGAACTATAGGCACCACCATAATGCCTGGCTAGGTTTTCTATTTTTGGTAGACATAGGGTCTTGCTCTTTCTTAGTCTTTAACTCCTGAGCTCAAGGAATCCACCTGTCTCAGCCTCCCAGAGTGCTGGGGTTACAGGTGTGAGCCACCACGCCTGCCCCCCCCCGTCTCTTTTTAATTAAGAATACACATTTCCCAGAAGTGTCCAGTAATCCTGGACATCTCATTGGCCTGAAAAGTATCCTGTGCCCATTTCCAAATCATTCACTCACAAGAGTGATGGAATTGTCACCATGTTTACCTTAGGGAAGTCGAGATTGACCCCCAGGGATAAGACTTCCCCTAAAATACATCACCAAATGAAACCTGAACAAAATCAGGATCTTGTGAGCAAAGAAGAAGGGGAGAAGATGGCTGGGTAGACCACTGGAGCATCTTGCATGACTTCTTGAATATGCCAGAAGGAGGGTACATTGTTTCATCCCTTTCCAGAGCTGCCCACTGTATGTGTCCTCAATGTGGTCCATCTGGTCATCCCCATTTTACCAAATGCCCTGTGCACAATCCCCAAGAAAGAATGCTGTTATTTCTTCATGAGCACTTGTCCAGGGAAAATGATGGCAGACCCCGCCCCACCCTAGGTTGAATAGTTGTATGGGGTTGTGATGAACATTTGAGGTAAAGGGAAGTGTTACCTGGGAGGGAAAATTTTTGAAAACACTAATATTAAATGTTATTTTTTCATATTAAAGAGTAAGAAACCCTTCACAGGACTGCTTGAGGAAATGCCATGTTTCTAATTACTCCACCTGTCCTGAAGTCTGGGTCTCCAGGAGAGTGATGGTCTGGCTGATGTTTGAGCCGGGTGATGCTGGCTTCCCAGGAAGGAGGGAGGAAGCAGGGGGCTGGGTTAGGAGGCTGGTGCTATGATGAGGGAGAGATGGGGGCTCTTGAGTGGACTAGTGGCTGTCGAGGCTGGAGGTGCAGCATGGGGTTAGGTGGTTCCTGGAAAGGGAATGGTTAGAGCAAATTCATGGCCACAGCAACATGTGGAGTGTCTGGAGAACAGCAAATGGTCTGTTGGCTGCAGCCTAGGAGGGTGGGAAGGGCAGCTATGGGAATGAGGCTGCAAAATTGTTGGCATAAGGGTCACAGAGGTCCTGAGTGCCAGGGGAAGAGGTGAGGCTTTCTGCTGCAGACAGCAGGTAGCCTGCTTCACCAGATGGGAGTTCAGCTTCTGAAGGGTGAGGCTGGCAGTGGGGGCAGGATGGAGGCGGGACACCTTTGGGAGGCCCTGACTGGCCATGGGCGCTGAGGGCAGACGCTGTGGTTCCCAGTTTATGGCTTGGTTGCTGAGAGCCTCCATGCCTGAAAAACCATCGCTGGGGCTCTGCTCTGCCAACACCCTCAAGAGAAGTGTGTTCTCACTTCTCCACCTTCTCAGATAGGGAGATAAGCTGGTACTCTACACCCAGCCTGAGATTCACCCTGATTCTGGCTTCCCAATCCCTTTCTCATCCTGGGAGGGGCTGAGAGCTGATCCCCAGCCTTCCTGACTACGTGCTTCTGTGCCAGGTTAACCCTTCTGGCCTGAACTGGAAATCTGAGCCTTTGCTCTCAGAAGAGGGCGTGAGGGTGGCACAGGGGCACAGGGAACTCCACAGAGAGTAGAGAGTATTCCTCTCCTGAGGCAGCAGGGACGACTCCAGCAACTCTGTAAAGTCTGGCTTTGGCCTTGGCCAAAGAGGAGGCCCGGAAGAGAGGGCAGGGGTAGCAGGACCAGGAGCCAAACTCATCAAGGGCTTCCTGTCTTTCCTTCACTCTGCCCATCCACCCCATTTTAAATTTTATTCACTGATCAGTTTGGCCTGAGAAACTCTAGTCACACTACTTTCTCTCTAGGTAGTTCTAAGCCATTTATTGAACTAGGCATGGGCTCAGTTTGCCCATCCAGGTAATGGAGTCCCTGACTGGGAGGCTCATCCCCAAACTGCACTCCACCCTCAACCTCTAATCCCTACATTCACTTCACTCCCCCCACTTGATTACTTCTACTTCCACATAAAGATGATAATCAAATGCAGTCTCGCGTGGTGGAGCATAGGTTCTATTCTAGCTTGGACACTTACAGTGAGATCTTGGGCAGGTCACAGGCCCCTTCTTTGGCTCTACAGAAATTCTGCACACACTCATGGTATTCCTATGTATTCCTACTGAGAACTGACATGAGCACTGAGATGAGAGTCCTGGTTCTCTCTGTGTATGGCTCTGTGATCCTAGGAACATGCTTCCCGAATCTGGGTGCCTGCCCCACCTTTCATGGTACATGGCCCTGTCAGAATTGCTTTTCATCAAGGACATATTTTTCCAACTCTGTTGTCAAGTCCACGCCCATCCAGGAGACAGCACTTCTCAGGAACAGAAAGAGCGCAGAAACCCAAGTTCTCCAGAAAAGTCTATGTCTTTGGGGCAGGGGGCTCCTTAGGGTTCCTAGGACCCTTGAGGATCCCTCAACCCAGGCTAAATTGGAGATAGGGGCCTCTTCTTGCTGGCCATTGTGTCCTGAGCAGAAAGTTTTATTTTTCTCCAACTATCCCAGACTTAGGGCTGTCAGAAGCAAAGTTTATTCCATACTTGGGCATATTTGCTCCTTAGGGAGGATACAGAGATCGAATTCAAAGTCTCCAAAGTTCCTTAGTTGGGAGTCAGGAGCTGGGTTTCTGTTCTGGCTCTAACTAGCGCCCCGGCTTTCAAGATCCTTTCAGATACACTCTAGTTGAATGTCATTGTCACAGTCACTGATACAGCTGGGAACATGAGATGAGATGCATTCTAAGGGTTAGGATTCCAAGACTCAGAAAGTACCTCCAGCCAGCCCTGTCCCCCTGCTCTCCAGCCCTCTCTCTTGTCTGGAGCCAGAGTCACAAGGTAGTTTGGACACTGGTTAGGATTCATGGCTAGAAACAAGAGGCTCCTGGAGGTTATACTGGCATCTCTGATCTTAACAACATAAAACATCCCCCGCCCCAAAAGTTCTACTTCTTTGCCCACAGCATATGGATTACCTGAGGGTCCTGTTGAAAGGCAGGTGCTGGGTTGGTAGATCTGGATTGTGGCCTGTGAACCTGCATTTCTAGCAAGTCCCCAGGGGTGCAGGACCAGACCTCAGTCTCCTTGCCTCCCCCATGCCTCCCTTCTGGCCTTGCAGTAGCACCTCCTGGATTCAAATGTGCAAAGCAGCAGGAGTTAGATATGTGAGGGTAAGGGCATCTGCACCCAGGTGGGGGAACTGAGGCCTACCCAGGGCGGAAAGAACTCGTTCAAATGTCATAGCAATTCAGTGACAAAGTCAAGACTCACGCCTCCCATATAGGGGAAACGGAAAACAAAATCCAGAACAGGTGGACACCGAAGTGGTAACTGTGCTTTCTCTGGTGAACTACAGGTTCCTTTCACTTTTTTCCATTTTCTTTGGCTATTTCTCTCCCTCTCTCCCTACTTCTTTCTCTTACCTGTCTTTTTTTAAACAATAAACACACACTGATTTTGTAATATGAAAATAATTTTAGTAAAGGATAATTCTCACAAAGTTCTTAGAAAACGAGACTGTGTTTATGAATGTGCTCCTTTCATCCAGCTCAAACCACTCGGAAATCGAAGGATGTTATCCTTACTCTTACAGGAATAGGAATCCCCCAGATGGGGAAGGCCACCCCTGCTGCCAGCGCCCACTACCCAGTGAGAAGCTTTCTGCTGCCACTTTGCCTCTGCTGTCCCGACACTTCTCCCAAAGCACTGGCAGCAGGAACGTTTCCCCTTAAATTGGGGAAGAATGTTCCCTAATTCATTTTCATAGTTAACGACCTCGGGCCAAATCTGCTTTTGTTGCTGGTTTCCTAAACTTAATTGCAAGCAAAGTCAATTTGAAAGAAAATAAATGTTACAGCTCTGGGGCAAATTCTAACGAGCCTTGGGCAATTAGGGAAAAACACATCTAATTACCCACAGCCCAGGGGCGCCAGCACACGACGCTGGAGGTGCTGGGCCCCCGGAGCAGCAAACGATTTTTTTGTGTTCATAATAGAAAGAAGAAAAATAAAACAAAAAGAGGCGCATCTTCAGTCTCTGAGCCTCCCCGACGTGCGACGGGGAGGTCCTGTTCCCACGGATAGGAAATTCCTAGAGCTGGCGTTCCAAGATGACTGCTCTCAAGATCCTAGAGCCGGGCGGGCTGGAGGGTTCGCCCGCGACCTCGCGGTGGGTGAAGCCGGGCGCTGCGCACCGGCTCGGAGGCACTCGGTCCCCTGCGCTGAGTCCATTCCGGCAGGGCGACAGCGCTCAAGCTCCGTGTGCTGCCCGCCCGCGGGAAGCCGCGAACCGCTGTTCCTTTGTCTTCATCCTCGTTCCCAACCTTCCGCGTCTCCCCCTTCCTCGGAGTTCCCGTGATACTCACCTAGGTCTCTCCGAGAAACGTCCTTTCTCTCCTGGCGTTGACCCCCGTCTTTGGCATAATCTTACCTGTCCCCACGCTGACAGGGACACCTGCTCTTTCCCATTGCATCTTTCTCCAAGAGGCTTCGTTACAATCGGGCTCCTATTTATTAAAGCCTTTCTGCCTTCCTATGCGTTTTACAGTTTACAGGGTGTGTTTCCAGTTTTCTGTGTCCTTTAACTCTAGGGAGACCCTCTGAGGTGGCCTCGCAAATGTCCCTTCCACAAATGAGAACACCAGAGAGGAAACTGGCCTAAGGTGAATGGCTCTGTCAAAGCCCTGGATTTGCTAAATAGCAAACAAAGAAAGGCAACTCCTGCAGTAACTAGGTGCAAAGATCACTCTTCTCCAGCCCCAACCCCGGGCCTGCCAATCAGGCATGGCATCCTGATCTCTGTGCCTGGGACAGCCAGCTTGTCTACCTGCTCATGGAGAACACTTGAATTCCATTCCTGCAAAGGTTCATAGAGAGAGGAGGGAGGCCCAGTACCTGGGCTTTTTCCAAGGTCACAGGGCTGGTCTGGAATTTGGACCCACCAGGGGCAGGATTGATACTCCAGCTGCCTCTCACTTCCAGGTGTTCATTTACTACCACCAAAGTCAGGAAGGACCAGCATCTAGATCTGCGCTGTCCAAGAGTGTTGCTATTGAGTATGTGGATTTTAGATAGTCCAAATGTGGAGATGCTGTAAGTGTAAAATACACTCCAAATTTCAAAGACTTTATATGAAAAAGGAGCAAAACAGCTCAACAAATTTTATGTTGATTATATGTTGAAATAATAGTTGGTTATATTGGACAAATATATTATTAAATGAATCTCACCTGTTTCTTTTTAGTTTATTAATCTGGCTACTAGAAATTTTTAAAATAACATACCTGGCTTTGCTTACATTATATTTCTACCGGGGAGCGCTGATTTGGACAAATCCCTGTCTGGACTTAACCAAGTTCATATGTCTTTGTAAACAGGGTAGTACAGTTCCCAAATAAAAATAAAAATTACCAGTGGTTTTTGTACAAATTTCTTTTTTGCGTTGCCCTTCTCTACCAAGTTAACTATGCAGAAAGAGGCTGAGTTTTTCTTGCCAGAACTCATTTGCTCAAAGATTTTAATTAAAATTGTTCATCTGAACACTCAGGGTTTATCTGAGAGTTGTGAAGGGAACCTCTGAAATAGTTTGACATTGGAAATTTTTGTCCCAGAATAAAAACTTACAAGATTTCTCAAGAGAAAAAAAGGGCGAGTTGTTGGATTTTCAGATTTTAGCGAGCCTAGCTGCTGCTTTAAAACAAATAAACACAAAATAAAATTAAAAATCTAGGTTCTAAAGCTTATTTCATTGATCACCCCAATTTCATTTTTCTCTTTTATTTTTGCATAAGCAGGCTGCTAAGGCGTAGCAGGGATGGAAGAGACAATCCTTGCTACTGAAAACTGTCAGCTATGGGCTCATACTCCATGCTCCCTCCCTGCCCCAGTCCTCTCGTGTACTTGGACTTAGTTTACCCATCGATCCAGGGCTGCTTGATGAAAAGAAACAGTGGACAACAGATGAATGTATTTCTATTTGTCTTACCAGAAAATCATATTTATGATTGGGCAGTCATAGCTATGGAATGACCAGCACATCCTGCTCAAAAGTTCATTTAATTATGATATAATTGCTGTCTGGAACTCATCCTGGGACTTTAGGTTAGATACTTGCCGTCAGCTCTGTTCCCATTCCTGAGAACAGCTGTAAGATTTTGGATGGCTACACAGACCCCTGGGTGGCCCACCAATGCTGCCAAACAAGCAGGGCAGAATCTACCATGATGCGGGCCTTAAGACAAGGTAAATCGTACAGGCCTCTTGTGTAACCAATTGGGAGACTTAAGGTTCAGGTGAGGAGGGTCACACTGAAGGGTCACAGTGAGGAGCTGAAGCATAGACTCACAGCTAGGTCTGTGGGTTTCAGAGGCAGGAAAACCAACCCAGATAAACCAGAACAGAAAGAATTCTCCCATTTCTCTTTAAAAAGGCTACTTCTTTTGCAAATTTGTCCTCATTACCTTAAAAATAATGAGCCCTTTATTGTAATAACGCAGTCAAAGGCGAAAGAAGCCGAACCAAGTAAAAAGGCCCGAGTCTTCAGCAGCACATGGAAGAATGAAGTTATGTGATTTCCCACACTTCCGATCCCGGACTCTGGTGTAGACACATGCCACCCCCCCGCCCTCCCATCACCAAGGACTCCCCTGATGGAACGCCAGAAAGGCATGTCCTTTAGGGCTTCGTCCTATCCAGGGTCTCTAGAGCTAATCCAAGGGCTCTGGCTGGCTCGCTCCACGCTCTTCCCGTTTGCAAAGTAAACCAGTGTGTACGCGGTGCGCCTTTTACAGATTTCTCGGTCCCTTTCATGTGGGACCCAACCCGGTCCTCTCTCCAAGGTCCTTTTGGTAGCAGAAAAACTTAGTTCGTATGAACAGCTGAGGTGTCTTGAGTTTTCGTCCCTACGCTCGGCTCACATGGCTGACACAAATCGATCTATCCCGCCAGGATAGGCGGGGGCATGGCGAGCATGGTAGGTGCTTCCGCTGGATCCTCCGAGCTGCCCCCCAGGGTTATAGCAGGGCCCCAGCGCTCCGAACTGGCCGGGAGACGCGCGCCCATAGAAGTCTACTGCGCTCTCAATGCAGCTACTGCTGCCACCTGCGGAGGGCGAAGCGGGTCCTGTTAGGCGTCCAGCAGCCGCAAAGAGCGCGCTGCTAGCCCCCTGCGGGTATGAGCCATCGGTGCCTGCGTAGGCGGCCGCATAAGCTGAAGGGTTAGACGGCCGGGCCCCTGTGCAGCCGGCGGGCTGGTAGCTGGTGGTAGTGGTGGGGGCGCCGACTGAGGCAAAGGCACAAGAGCCGCCTGGCCCCGACGGCACTGGCCCCAGCTCTGGGCTGAGCGGCCTCTCAGGAACCAAGCCGAAGACGCGACAAGGGCCTGGCGACGCGGCAGGGTAGTAGACCGGTGGCGGCGCGGCGAGCGACGATGGAGCGTAGCCCGCGTAGACGGCACTCGGATAGGGCGGACGCGCGGCGGGGACCGCTCCCGGGAAGATGGCGGCGGCGGCGGCGGCTGCTGCGGCTGCGGCGGCCGCCGCGTCGTGCATGTAGGCCGGGTAAGTGGACAGGTCCGAACGCTTGAAGCGCTTGCGGCGGCGCAGGAAGCTGCCGCTCTCGAACATGTCCTCAGCGTTGGGGTCGAGTGCCCAGTAGTTGCCCTTGCCCGGGCGGCCGGCCTCGCGCGGGATCTTGAGAAAGCAGTCGTTGAGCGTGAGGTTGTGGCGGATGCTGTTCTGCCACTTTTTGGGGTTGTCGCGGTAGAAGGGGAAGCGTTCAGTGATGAATTTGTAGATGCCGCCCAGAGTGAGGCGGCGCTCCGGCGCGTGAGCGATGGCCATGGCAATGAGCGCGATGTAACTGTAGGGCGGCTTCCCGCGCTGCAGAGGGCGCTTGCGGCGCCGCCCGCCCGAGCCGCGGCTAGCTGCCTCCGCCGGGACTCCGGTCCCAGTCTCTCCGGCCTCGCCGCTCTCCTCCTTCACCGCTGCCAGTACTTCGGGCTGGGGCGGGGGCGGCGGCGGCCCGTTCTCAGCAGTCATGGCTCAGCTGCCCTGAGCCCCCGGCGTCTGGGCTACCCGCCGCTGTCAAGGGTCGGGGTGGCGGGGCGTGTCTGGGAACGGCTGGCTTGGGACGTGAGGTCCGTGGATCGGACGCTAGGATCCTTTGGGAAGAGCTCTGGAGGTCCTCGTGGGCTGGCACTGAGAGCCCAGCTCCCCAGGCTGGGGCAAGTTGGAGGCTCGTCCTAGGGTGGTGCAGACAGTGGCCCAGGAGCGTCCCGCCCACCGACGGCTCAGCCCGTGTTGTGTAGCTCGAGGCCAGGCAGTGGCGGCGGGCACGAGGAATAGGCTCCGGTCACCGGCTGGATGGTCCCAAATGTGGTAGTGCCAGGCAGTCAAGGGATCCGGAAGTGGTTCCGAGGTTGGGACGCCTGCAGCAGGGTCTGGGGTCCCGCTTGTTTCGAGGATAACCGTGTGCGCAGGAGAAGCTGCGGCCCAAAGGCCTAAGCGAGGGCAAGCAGTGCAGGCGCGGGGCCGCCCATGCTGCGGCCCTGCAGCCAAGGTGGCGGGCAGGGCCAAGGTCAGGGAGGTAAGGCGCGAGCCTCAAGGTCTGGTCTCGGGCCCAGGCAGAGTGGCGTGGGACTACTCCTCTCCGCAGCCTTGGATTCCAGCCTTGGGGACCGCTGGCGAGGCGCTCCTCTGCACACCCCCGGACCGGCTCCTCCCTCCTCGGGCTTCTCCTCCTTAAAGACGTCGGGAAGCGTGGGGCGGCGCCAGTTCCCTGCCTGCTCCCCCCCACTACTGCCCGCCCCCGGGGCCGGCGCGCCTCCCCAGGTAGGTGCAGCTGTGGCGGTGCAGCAGAAGCCCAACAACGTCAGAGCTGGGCGGGAGCTTGGCGATCCCTCTGGGGGCCAGCCCCCTCTGCGCGCCCACGGGGAGACTGAGGCTCAGAGAGTCCAGCGACCTGTTGGCTCCGGATCCCTCAGTGCCCAAACTCTGCGCTTCCGGACTTCTCCAGCCTCGGCTGAGGGTTGGGACTCGCAGGTGAAAGAAAGGGCTCACCTCAATTTTCTGCCCTGAGAGGGTGAGCATTGCCGGAGGGGCGCTTGGTTATCGGGACGGGAAGGGAGATCTGGGAGACTGTTTCCTGAGATCTTTCGGTGTGATTTCCAAACCACTCCAATCCCCGCATCTTTCAGACGAGATTTCCTAGGGCCAAAAGGGAAGGTGACAGCTTCTACTTCTCCGCTTATCTGAGCCTCAAACCTGCATCATTTTTAGGACTGCGCTTCCAGCCTGTGTGGCAGAGTTAGCCACTCCCCCCTTTTGGGTCCTAGATTCCTCAACTCTACTCAGGGCTTGGATTTCAAAAACCCTTCTGTTGTCAATATTTAGGGGAAAGCTGTCCCCTCGCCCCCAATCATCCGTCTTTGAGTGACTGGGGACCCCTGTCTACATGATGGACAGTGGCGCACGGTTTAAAGACGATGCAGGCTAGGTTGATACGCTCTAGCTGTAGCCTCCTTCAATTTCCCCGGGCCAGAGAGGGCTCCCGGAGGCTTTCAAGACTCTTGGGGGGCAGGCAAACTTGCCCTTTCCGCAGCGGAGTGCGAAGGTTAGCGGGGTGGGTGGGAGCGGTGAGGGAGGCGAAAGAAGGGAGCTGCTTCAGGTGGCGAGTCTCCCGGGGAATGGGGAGGGCAGATGGGACCCTGTAGCTTCGTGTCTGATCCTCTGAGAGCTTGTTAGGGTTTCGGAGGCAGGACTCAGTCCGGGCCCTGCCGGCGGCGCAGCCCCTGTAACTCCCTGCCCTGCACCCCCGAGGCCAGTCACTGGGAGATCTAGGGCCTGTCTCTTCCCCTCCCAGGGGCATCAGTTTTCTTCTCTAAGAACTGGGAGCCGAAGGGCATGTGCTGATCTCGGAGGCCCCTTTTACCCTTAGGATTCCGGGCTTGGTGGTACCCGCTCCCGAGGCTGCAGCCACGAGTCAGCTGGGAGGGTTGGAGGATTAGCAGGATAGAAGGGTGGGTGCAGGGCTGGACGGAGGGGAGATCCCAAACAGAGGTTTCCGGTCGTAAGCGAGTGGCACACCTTTGAGAGTTTCAGTTGCATTTTTCGTGGCGGTGAGCTGAGGGCAGGCTTAGCGGTTAAGCGTTTGGCAGCTGCCTTCGAAAGAACTAGCCGAAGCCCAGATCCTCGTTTCATCGACCCGGGTGGTGTGGAAATATTCGTACTGTTTGCTCCACGATTTTAGTCAACAGAGGGATGCAGAAGGAATGGAGAGGATTTTTTTGGTTGTTTGCTTTTTTTTTTGTAGAGACAGAGTCTCACTTTATCGCCCCTCCGTAGAGTGCCGTGGCATCACGGAGCACAGCCACCTCCAACTCCTGGGCTTAGGCGATTCTCTTGCCTCAGCCTCCTGAGTAACTGGGACTACAGGCGCCCGCCACAACCCCTGGCTATGGAGAGGGGTTTTTTACACTTGCTAAACAAAACTCCCAGTTTCCTACTTCAAAGTAATGAGGAAGAGAAAATTCAGGTTTCTTCCTGTTTCTTCTTCCAGAGCGGAAAAAAGACTTAAAACTTTTAAATTTTAACTGGATTATATCAGGAGGACCTTATAATACGAGGTCTTGTGGTTCTCTATATTTTCAAGATTCTTCCATGCAGATTTTCGGATTTTAAATTCTGGATCATTATTCTAATCCTAATGTGATTTTATAAATCAAAGAATCCTATAATTCTAAAATTCCATGACCCAGAATCTAAGTTCTTTGACTATAAGTATATGCTTGTGACTTAAAGCTTCTGGTCAAAGTCTACAAACCTATTGATTATATTTAAGGTACTGGGAGTAAGCCCCAGCAGCTATGGCACATACCTGTAGTCCCTCTACATAGGAGGCTGAGGCAGGAGAATACTTGAGCTCAGGAGTTTGAGGCTGTCCTGTGTGCTACCATCCTGCCTGTGATTAGCCACTGCACCCCTGATGGGCAGGCAAGATAATGAAATTCCCTGTCTTCAAACAAACAAATGAAACTGGGATACTGTTAACACTTAAGATTTTGTGCCTAAAAATATGATGCCTCTCCTGGGAGCTGCCACTTTCTGTAGTTTTAGGTTTTTTAAGCTCTTAGGTATTTATTTGATTTGAATTTCTGACTAGGACTATCTGAATGGAATATTTGGGTAATATAAATTTACAACAGTCTTCTTCTTTAATTCCAAAATGTTAGTGTTGGATCCATGCTATCCTTTAACTCAAAGAATCTGATTCTAGTAGTTTAATTTTCATGACTGTATGCTTTAATGATCAGCCCCATGACTTTATGATTCTCTATTTTTAGAGACTATGGTTAAAAGTCTCCATATCTGAGGATTTGCTGATCTTCAGTATCTCTTGTCTGTGACCTTGATCCTGTTCAATTCTGACTCTTCTTCCTCAAATTTTGTTACTACTGGAGCTATACTTGTGCCTCAGACCAAGATCAAGATAAATTAGAATTCCCAAGAGCATGATTGTAAGATATTCATGAACAAAGGGCCCCTAAAATTCTGTTTCATAAATATTTTATTCACATAATGCATTTCAAAATTCTGTACTTTGAAGATTCTATGAATCCACAGTGTAAAATTCAGATTAAATGATTTGATGAATACACACATCACCAGTTTACCTGTCTGGGTCAAAACCATACATAAAAATCTCCTTGATGCCAGAGCATTTCCTCTATTTTCCCTTTGCTTCTCTCTCCATTTCTTGAGAGAAAATGGCAAATCCTCATCTCTGGCATGATGCTCCTTAATATTTGTGGGGCCACAGACGTCACTGGGAATCATTTGAAAGCTAGGAATAATTGGAATTATTCTCCCATCCCAGTAGGGGTGGCAGGCCAGGTGATTGCAATATACTCCTGGCTGGTCTTCAAGCCTGCGTGTATCCTCAGCACTTCTGGAAAAAAACATGCTCCATGGCAGGCCATTGTATGTGCAAGGCGGGTAGGAGACTGTGATCTGCAGAACATTGTTGCACTTTTACAACAGCTGCTTTCCTGAGTTTTTAAGTGCCCTAGGAGAATTTGTAAATTAAAATGGGGGGGGTGGTGGTGTCCAAGGAGTCCTGGAAAATTCCTCCTCCTTCCTTGACCCAGATTTCTGTATGTGCAGAGGCAGAAGTAACCAGCTCTTCTTCTGCTTAAGGAAATCTTGGCAAGAGATGGGCCCAGACTGTGGAAGAAACTTGCTTAAAGACTTGCAGAATTAATGTACACAGCTATGATTTAATTTAAAAAAAAAAAAAAAGAAAAAGACTTGCGGAGAGGAAAACATGGGGGTGAGAGGGAAACTCAGGTCTTCTGGCTCTCACTTCTTGCTCATCCCACCTCCCAGCCCACCCCACTTCCCATCCTTTCCTCAAGTCCCAGAGCCTTGCTTGTACCTAATTCCATAGCCTGGGACACTCTCCTTCTCCAGCAACTACAGATACTCCAGGCCCCTACACTTGCAAATCTGATGGAAGAATCTGATTACAGCCACATAACAGTGACCTCTGCTTGGGTTTTTCTGGTACAATCTGTCTGGGTCAGTAGGGCTGTATGACCCTAGAGAGCATCAGAGCACGACAGTGTCACAAAGCTCCCCCACACCAGTCGCACTTAGTCCTGCGACTTCCACGGACCGGCGTCGCGAGGGTTCCCACTCCAGATCGCCCATTATCCTCCCCACAGCTTTCAGACACCCTTAACCTCAGCGCCCCATCTTTCCTCTCTCCCACAGAGCCAAGACTAAGGGGTGGGACACATCACTGACTGTGATTGTGTGTCTTTTAAATTGTTTCATGGCAGAACATGGATGTGGAAAAAGGGCAAAACACTGGGGAAAATTTCAGCCCGTTTCACTCGTGAAACATGTCCCTCTCCAAGTAGTAGCGGTTGATTAAAACATTTTTTTCTGTGGCCCCGCAGGGAATTGCGAGTCTCAGAGCCCCTCCATCCCAGCCCAGTCGAGTCGACTCTTAGCTCTCCACGAAGGACGAAGGGCCGGGACTCCCGAAACTCAGTGGGGAAGCCACCGAGCTTCTGCGCTTTGTCACCGTTGGTTCGTTCGCTTAAACATTGAGAACGGAGAATGAGCCCCGGGACTGCGTGGAGGAAAGGCGGCCCGGAAAGGGGAGCCCCGGCTTCCCACCTCCGGATATGCTTGGACTCCGCCACCAGCCTCCCGGGCTTACCCGGAGGAAGCACTTCGCCCTCCTTCCTCCGCTCAGCGCTGCCCAAAGCCTTCTCCTAGCCCGGCCTTCGCGAGGCTACGAGGCACCCCAAGTCCCCGGAGCTGGGGGCGCAAGAGCGGGCGTGGACATTCAGAAGCTCCGCGGCGGCAGAAGCAAGAAGCGGAATCCCGAGCCAGCAGCGCGGACTTGTCCCACCGCGCACCGCGCGTCGGTGACAGAGTGGAGCGGGAGCCGGACCTCGGACTCGCTCCGGGCCCAGGTCAGCTCCCCGCTTTCCGCGGCGCTCGGCTGGCGGTCCCGACCCGAGCACCCCGTGCTTCTGCTCGACCCGGCGCACCAGCCGGCAGGAGGGAGCGGGGTTGTGGCGGTGGACACTCCTAGGAGAGCCGTGGCCCGGAGCTTGTTTGGGTGTTTCGTGTTTCTTTTTTCCAGCATCGCCAGCAGGTACGTGGCAGTTCGATTTTGGGATTCTGGGCACAGGATCAGCCCTCACGAAATGGTTTCTCGGGCTGGGTCTGAGCTCTGACGAGGCTTTGGGACTCTCGGGAAGCCCTGACTTTGCGCTGGAGATTGTGGATGTTCATTTGGGTGCGGGGGTGGAGTCCGTGGTTTGCAAGAGCCGGTGGTTCCTCTTCTTCACCCTTAGAGAGGGAGACACACGAGGCCGGGTTCTAGTTCAGCCACCAGAGACACAGGACGAGGCAGTAAGTTGCCTCTGGCCTCCCATTGGATTCTGTTCACCTCCTCTGTGGTGGCGCCCGGAAGGGGTCACAGGGCTAGATTCCCCTTGACCCCTACCCAGTGGGTGGGCTCGGCACCCACGTTGTGAGTAGGTGACATAGGGGAGACAGCTCAGAGACTGGAATGCACTTGGGCCTCTATGCACAGTGCAGACAGTCCAGCTCTCTTCTGACCTCCTTCCCCCCTCCCCCGAACCCCCCAGCTTTTGCTATTTTTTTTTGAGACAAGTTTCACTGTGTCACCCTGGGTAGAGTGCTGTGCTGTCACAGCTCACAGCAACCTCAAACTCTTGGGCTTAAGTGATTCTCCCCTCAGTCTCCCAAGTAGCTGGGACTACAGGCACTCGCCACAATGCCCAGTTATTTTTTGTTGCAATTGTCATTGTTGTTGTTTATCTGGCCTGGGCCTGGTTGGAACACCCACCAGCCTCAGTGTTCGTCCCTGGCACCATAATCACTGTGCTACTGGTGCCAAGCCTTTTTTGTCTCTTTTTCTGTCGCAGTGCCTGGGAGTGCACCGCTCTCTTTCACTGTCAGTTTTTTTTTTTTTTTTTTTTGCCTCTACTGCAAATATGTACTGAAGAGTCCTGCCTTTCTGGGGTGCCTCCCCAGTCACTCCCAACCTGACCTAGGGCTGCTCAGGGAAATAAAGGGCCAGCCGCACACTCCCACCAGGCCATACCAACCTCTTCTCTCCTGGAGGATCGCGCAGAAAGTGGCAAAACAGGACAGATGGGCATTCATCCTGCAGGCCTCTGGAGCTGGTGGGAGTAGTGATCCTCTCCCTTTCTGCCCAAGCTGACCTGTCAGGGCCATCAGCTCCCTCTGCTCTGCATGGCCTGGCCTGCAGGAAAGACGCTGGTCACAGGGTACCAGCTCTCTTTACAAGGCAAGCCTCCCAACCATCCACATCCGCAGGTGTTCCCACTGATTGTCTCTGTACAAACCTGAATCGCTGGGCTGTCTGTAATCCCTCAGTGCCCCCATCGTTGCCTTCAAGAACAATGCACTTTCCTGGGCCTGGTATTCACAGGCCCTCCCTACGCAATGAGCCCCATTTCCACCCTTCCTCTCTCTTGGTCTTCCCTTTCCCCAGCACCTGAGTACATTCTCCTCTTACACCCTATTCTTTGGTTCCTTTGCATACAAAACTCCTAACTAAGCATAGAAAATCTGGCCCCCTTTCTTCTTCAGCTCAAACGTCTCCTCCTGCCGGAAGTCTTCCCTGAACTACCTGGAGTAGGTCAACACTCTCTTTGAACCTGCCCCAGCTTGTCTGGATTTTAGTGCTTGTCAAATGTCTTGTTGTATAGTTATTTGGTTATGTGACTGTGTCTGCACTTCTCTGGGAACTTCTTAAGGGTGGGAAATGAGGCTTCATGACACCAAGCACCCAAGTCATCAGCACAGAGCACAGATGTGGCCTTCCTGTGAGAACCTGTTACTCGGGGTCTCGGGTCAGTTCCAATCTCTGTTTTTTCCTTGCTAAGCAACCTTGGACAAGTCGCTTATCCATTCTGAGCCTCAATTTTTCAATTTATAAAATGGGGATAGTACTGTCATCAGAGAGTTGTGTTACTAATACTAATTTACAAAGGCATAACTCTTCTATATGCAGACACTGTTTTAATCACTTTATGTACATTAAATTCACTCATGTATCAGGAGATTGAGAGCAAGTCTTAGGCCTGTCACCAAGGGGGCACTGGGGATACATCTAGAACAGGCAGGACCCTGGATCTAGAAGACATGGTTCCTGGAAAGATGTGTTATCTAGGCATGTGGGCAGCTGCAAAGGAGCCCAGAAGCAGGGGTCTCGCAGGTGATAAGTGGGCATGAGGGGACATTCAGATTCAGAACAGGTTCTTCTGACCCTAGGTTCAGGTACAGGGGACCTGGAATGCTCCTGAGACCTGGATACAGGATGCTGTCTCAGAGGGGCAGTCTGGCTAACTTGGCCCTACTGGGCTGGGGTCTGAGGGTCTCACAGGGGCAGCCTCTCTCCCTGGTGTCTTGGAAGCTTAGAGTCTTGGGTTTGTATGAAATTCTCATATCTGCCTGGGCAAATCTGGCCCGTCCTTTTGGCAGGAGGATCAGGGGAAGCTTCAGCACTGGGCTAGGGCCCAGCTTCTGTAGGTTCAGAGATATTTTCTTCACTCCTCATACCAACCACATCCTCACTGTGCTCATCAGGCAGTGAAGTAGGACCCCAGGGAACCCAGGGGCTGGCTAGGGGAACTGGGCTTACCCTCCTGGTGTGGGTTTGAATGTAATCCAGGAGTGGGAAAAAGTGATAGATTGCTTTTGGGGTCCCTCCAGTGGTCTCACCCTGGGTGGATGATGTGTATGTCTCCTTGCCTTCCCTGAGCTCTGGCCAGGATGAACTGTCCTCAGGTAGTAGGACCAAAGGTCTGTGGGAGCTTGGCTCTGGGTCAGCAGAATAACACAGCAGCAAAGTCCTGGATGTGTGCAAGGGTTGTGGGGATAGAGAGAAGTGAGAGGAAAGAGAAGAAAGATCTCTCTGGGAATGGCCACAAGGTGGAATTGACAATGTTTGGGAAAGACCATCAGTTAGCTGCCAAGTGGAGTCAGTGTCCCAATAGCCTCCAGCTCTCTGAGCATGAGGGGTCTCCCCTATAAGCCTGTCTTACACAGAGCAGGGGCCCGGTGGTTAGCTATTGAAGGACTCATATTAGTGCCCTCTGAAAGCTTTTGCAGGCTTCTGTCCCTTGTGATTTTACCCTCTCATTGACTTCCTACTATATTCTCATCTCTGGTTTATGGAGCTGCCTCTGATCATCAAAGGCATTTGCTGGCCAGAGATGAATGACATCAGCTTTACCCACTGAGTGAGCAAGACTGCCCAAGTTCAAGTAAGTAGCATCACCTCTCTCCCCAGGTTCACTTTGTCTCCTAGTACCCTTGCCTTGGAAATGGGGTTTCCAGAGTTTGTCATTTATGGTATTGAAATAACCTAACTAGGTGAGCAATGAGGAAGATTTCCACCAAGAGAAAAAAAGGGGAGTGTCCTTCACACCATTCCCTAGGCCTGTCTAGTATCAATGATTTTTTAGCAGAAGACCAGGAAGGCAAGCTGATTGGGCTGTGACTGACCACGAGGAGGTGCTAATACTGGGAGCTGACAGACTTAAGGCTTGGAAAAAAATCACTGGGTTGGGAGACTGAGCCAAAACCAACAAGAAGACATTTAAAAACTGTTATGAAAACATTGTAACATTATGAGAGACAAACCAGGAAAAAAAAGTCACCCACGTGCCAATTACCAATCATTCATCAACTAGGTTTTTCTTTTCTTTTTTTTTTTGTGTCCTTTGTGTTCTTATGCATATGTATATATGTTTATGTAGGGGTAACCATAGTGTATGTACAATTCTGTAGTCTTTGTATACAGCACATTTGCATTGTTTTGCAAACATAGCTAAATAATGGCTCCTTCTTGTTTTTCATCTATAATTGTGAATGAAATGGTCTAGTGTTGACTTGACCCTTTTGCAGTAGCTGGGCACTTAGGTAGTTCCCGTTATCTTTGGTATAGGCGAAGCTGCTGTCCATATATTTGTATAAAGAGCTTTGTATTTCTTTTGAATAAGGTATATATTTAAGAGCAAGATTTATGGCCACAGACATTTTTATGGTTCTTGATATAGTGTTATCAAATTATCTTCAAGGGCATCTTGTAACTCATTGTAATCAACAAAATTAACATATCTTAAAAAGTTGCAGTCAGCTCTCCGGGCTCGGGGCCTGGTTCATGGCGACATGGCTAAATGCACCAAGAAGGTCGGGATCGTCATTCAATATGGAACCTGCTATGGTGCCTCCCTCTGGAAAATGGTGAAGAAGATTGAAATCAGCCAGCACACCAAGTACACTTGCTCCTTCTGTGGCAAAACCAAGATGAAGAGACGAGCTGTGGGGATCTGGCACTGTGGTTCTGGCATGAAAACAGTAGCTGGTGGTGCCTAGACCTACAACACTACTTCTGCTGTTACAGTAAAGTCTGCGATTAGAAGATTGAAGGAACTGAAAGACCAGTAGAAGCTCTACTTTTTAGACAACACAAGCCACTAACAAATGGGTTAATTTATGTTACAGAAAAAAAAAAGTTGTGGTCAGATTGTTGGCTAGGGCTATGATTATACCAAAGCTGGACTGGGGCCACAGAATCCACTTCCAGCTCTTTTACGTGGCTTTAGGCTGACCTCAGCTCTTCATCATGTGAACCTCTCTGTAGGCTGCCTGAGTATCCTCATAACATGTTGGCTGGTTATCTGAGAAAGAAAGCCAGACAGAACAGCACAAGGTGGAAGCTAGGCTCTCTAGCTTAATCTGAGAGCTGCTTCCTATCACTTTTATTCATATTCTATTTGTTAGAAGTCACTACACCGAGCCCATACTCAAAGGGAAGGGATTACACAGAGTGTCATTACCAGGAAGTGGGTTTCATTGGGGGCCGTCTTGGAAGATGCTTACCATAAATAAGGTTGATCTTTACACATATACGTGCATATTCCCTGCCTGTATTTCTTTGGTGAAATCTGCCAATTTTTTATTGGGTTGTTTGTCTTCTTATTGAGTTTTAAGAATTCGTCATATTCTTTATATCAGTCCTTTGTCAGATATATGTTTTGTAAATAATTTCCTCTCAGTCTGTGGCTCAGCTTTTCATTTTGTAACAGTGTTTTTTGAAGAGCAAATGTAAATTTTGGTGAAGTCTAACTTACTGAATTTTAAATTTTATAGTTGGTGTTTTTTATTGTGCCCTATTTAAGAAATCTTTGCCTAACTTAAAGTCACTAAAATATTCTAGGTTGTTTTCTAGAAGTATTGCCTCTTAAGTCTAAGTTAATGATTTACTTCAAGTTAATTTTTTTTTTTTTTTTAGAGACAGAGTCTCACTTTGTCACCGTTGGTAGAGTGCTATGGCTTCACAGCTCACAGCAACCTCCAGCTCCTGGGCTTAGGCGATTCTCTTGTCTCAGCCTCTCGAGTAACTGGGACTACAGGCACCCGCCAGAACACCTAGCTGTTTTTTTGTTGCAGTTCGGATGGCCCGGGTTTGAACCCACCATCCTCGGTTTATGGGGCTGGCGCCCTACTCACTGAGCCACAGGCACCGCCCTCAAGTTAATTTTTTAATATGGTGTAGTAAGAGTTGAGATTGATTTGTTTTTCAGTATGGTTGCCCATTTGTTCTAGACCCATTTCTTTTTCTTTCTTTTTTTTTTTTTTTTTGAGACAGAGCCTCAAGCTGTCACCCTGGATAGAGTGATGTGGCATCACAGCTCACAGCAACCTCCAATTCCTAGGCTCAAGCGAGTCTCCTGCCTCTGCCTCCCAAGTAGCTGGGACTACAAGCACCCGCCACAACGCCCGGCCATTTTTTGGTTGCAGCCATCATTGTTGTTTGGCGGGCCCGGGCTGGATTTGAACCCGCTAGCTCAGGTGTATGTGGCTGGCGCCTTAGCCCGTTGAGTCACAGGCGCCGAGCCTGAATGGTTGATTTTTTAAAAATTAATAAGCTTATATTATGAAATATGTATATTGTGTATAGCATTGATGTATTTGATTCCTTTTTAAATTTTGATTGTATATATATTTTTTGAGACAGAGTTTCACTTTGTTGCCCTTGGCAGAGGGCCGTGGCATCACAGCTCACAGCAACCTCAAACTCATGGGCTCAAGAGATCCTCTTGCTTCAGTTTTTCATTATTTTTGGCAGAGACAGGCTGCCAGAGACACTCTTGCTCAAGCTGATCTCCAACTCATGAGCTCAAGCAATCCACCTGCCTTGGACTCCCAGAGTGCTAGAATTAGAGGCCTCAGTCACTGTGCCCCAGGCTTGATTGTACATTTTAAAAAATTTGTATAGTCATATGTTCAATATTTTCCTTTGTAATTTCTTCTGTTGATTCAGTTGTTAGGAAATCATTACTTCTTTATAGTTGAGATAGATACGTTATTCTGTTCTTTGCTTTATTTTTACAAAATTTGACAACTATTTTATTTTATTTTTTGAGGCAAAGCCTCAAGATGTCACCCTTGGTAGAGTGCCGTGGCGTCACAGCTCATAGCAAACCCCAACTCTTGGGCTTAAGTGATTCTCTTGCCTCAGCCTCTGGGTAGCTAGCTGGAGTAGCTGGGACTACAGGCACCCACCAAAATGCCCAGCTATTTTTTTTGTTGTTGTAGTTGTCTTTGTTGTTTGGCAGGCCTGGGCTGGATTCGAATCCAGCAGTTCCGGTGTATGTGGCTGGCACCCTAGCTGCTGAGCTATAGGCGCTGAACCTGTGTTCTATGATTTTAGATGATTTCTTTTCTTTTTTTTTTTTTTTGAGACAGAGCCTCAAGCTGTCACCCTGCATAGGGTGCCGTGGCATCACAGCTCACAGCAACTTCCAATTCCTGGGCTCAAGCGAGTCTCTTGCCTCTGCCTCCCAAGTAGATGGGACTACAGGCGCCCACCACAACGCCCGGCCATTTTTTGGTTGCAGTCGTCATTGTTGTTTGGCGGGCCCGGGCTGGATTCGAACCCACCAGCTCAGGTGTACGTGGCTGGCGCCTTAGCCCGTTGAGCCACAGGCGCCGAGCCGATTTATTTTCTTAATTTATTTGGAACATATCATAGTGTATGGTATAGATTATATGTAGTAGACTTTTATTGTTTGTCCAGGATACCTCCCTTGGGAACAGAAGGGTTTGAAATAGGATTTCCAGTTGCAGTATACCAACCCTGTGACCGCAGTGGCCAATCAGTGGATGGTCACATGACTCTCAGGTTGCCAGGCAGAATGCCTTTTCCCTTGGCTTACCTGGTTTTTCTTCTCTCTCACCACTCTTTCTCAGTCCTTCACTCACTCCTTCTCTTTTATTACATTACTAAGTGTTGGAGTTTTAGAGCATTCATACTTTTCTTAGCTCACTCTGTACTTTTTCCTTAGGTAAACACTGAAATTTTGGACATAAAATTTCTCCATCGGGGTTTACTAAAAAGTATTGATATTTCCACCTTACACGTATGTGTGCATCTTGTGAGCGCTTTAGAGTTCATAGCTGTCTAGAAAGTACTCTCATATTCAAAATGATTGAGAAGCACTAGGACATTCCCCAAGGTTTCTTCTAGCCTGGTGGAGTAATATTAAAAACATTTAAAACTCAACATAGCAGGGTGTATTGACCAATCTGAATATATGTACTGGACCAATCAGAATAGAAGCCTGCTAGGACAGGGTGCCTTTGGGTGCTGGGCCTTAACCCTTTAGTGTCAGGATCTTAAGGGTGGTCAGAGCATCCGAGGGAAAGGCTAAGACAACCAGGACAGCCAGAGGGTGAGTGTGGGAGAAGGAAGAAGGTACAGGGTAGGAGTAGGGCAGGGACCTTGGGCTGTGGCTGTTCATCAGTGGGCATGGCAGTATTTCAGCATCTCAGTTGCCATGCCCCTGGGCCATCCTTGCAGCTATTGCACTGAGATCAGGTAGAATGCCTGCAACACAGGCTTGGCCTCTTGCCTCCGAGCAGCTGACTCTGTACAGCCACCTGGTATCAGCACATGCACCTTTCTACCAAATTTGACTTTAAAATGCTCCATGGTGCTGGGCAGTTTTCCATCCAGGTGGTGAACCTGTGAGTCTCCAGAAGGTGTTTTGGTCAAATGCATTCACCTCCTCCTCGCAGCCTGTGTGCAGGTGAGCTGTGTAAAGAAAGAAGGCCAAAATTGGGGTCCGGAGACTGGTTCTCCATTCCCACTCAGCCCTTCTGTTCTTTTCCTGTATGCTCCTGGGCAAGTCCCTTCACCCCTGTGACATGAGTTGGTGGCCAGTAAAACAAGATGGTGACTTATGCCTTCAGAGGGCCACATGGAGGCTTAAATAAAAGAACATAGGGCAAGTGCTTTGCAAACTGTAAAGTGCAGTGCACACATACATGAGTCTCTGTTCCACAGATTGAAGGATCTGGCTGCTCCGCATGTTCCTGATTCTGATTAAATCACAGATTCTGTATCTGCCATTTATTTAAAATGTTTCTGACTCCTGAGATTTGACCAAAATATAGTTTCAGCTTTTTGTGGGTAGGGGGAGTGTGGGCTACAGAATGTGTGATCTTCCTGTCCTCTTAACCCTACAGAATCACACAAAATCAGAGCTGAAATGGGCTGCTAGAGAGGACCAAAGCCACCTCCTTCAGTTTATAAACAGGATCACTGAGATCCAGAGAGGGCCTGCAAGTGGCCCAAGGCCACATCATGAGTTGATGGTGGAGCTAGAGGCAGGTCTTCTGATTCCTAGCCCTTCTCATCCCAGCATGTGATGAGCCTGTGGCAACCTGCTCATTCAGACAGCAGTTACTGAGTCCCTACTAAGTGCTGGTCTCTGTGCCAACCATTTTGGAGGTAGACAAGGGAAGTCAGGTGCTATTCTGCTCTCACATTGCTTGTGATTCTGGGCAGAGAATACACTTTTAGAGTCCTGAAAGGGGGTCAGATAAAGTTCTCTCTCCATAGGTTTGGCAAACTCTCTTGGAGGTAGGGGCAGTTTTTGAGAACAGTCAAAAAGTCTGTTGATGAAGATCAGCCAGAGATGCTGCCCTACCACCAGTGAGCCACCATGTGTCCTCACCTCTGTCCCGTTTATGTTTTGCAACTGTCTCCTGTCATATTGCCAGTGGGGAGGCTGAGGCTCAGAGAGAAGGAAGGATATGGCCAGTGGCATAGAGCTGGAAAGTGCCAGAGTCACTGTGGTGGAAAATGAGCTGTGGCTCTAGAACCTTGCAGGTCTGGTGAACTGGCTCAATTCAGGAAGAAAGAGCATGGGTTCAGATCCCAGCTGTGTGACTTAGGGAAGTTACTCTTGTAGAGACCCCATTTTTTATGTGCAAAATAGAAATAACAAGGGACTTGTTTTATGGGCTCCTGTGAAGGTGACATTAGTGACTGAGGGTAGATGCCCTGGTTAGTGCCTGGCATGCAAAAGGTCCTCCATAAATGTTCCTCTGCCCTGCCCAACCTGATGTGGGTGGCCTGGTCAGCAACAGACAGCCAAGCACCCATGGCTCTCTGGGGCAGTGTCCTTTCCTTCCAGGAGAGAGGCCTGCAGCCTTTCCCCTGCTGAACGATAATAAGGGCTAAGGTAAGGTGAGCTTTGCTGACAGTTCAGGCCTGAAACCAGGGGCCCTCTCCCCCAATTCTCTTGTCTGGCCTGTCTGTCTCTTTTTCCACTCTGAACAGGGTGGAGACTACTCAAAGCCCTACAGGCCCAGCTCTGAAACCAGAGTGGCCCACTATGCCTGACTGCGCAGGTGTCAGCGCTGCCGGGTCTCTGCTGCATTCCAGCTCGTATGTCAGCACCTATGAAAATCTTCCAGGTCCTGGCTTTGAATAGCCCCATGGCTGCCTGGGAGCAAGGACGCTGGCTCTGTTTTGCCTGTCAAATCAACCACTTTGTCTGTCTACAGGCAGGTAAGCCAGGTCCCCTTACATAATACCGACCTGGCCATCACTGTCAGGACTGACTCTGCCGGGCTCAGGCTGAACAAACAGTCATTCAGGATCTCCAGGAGGCCAAGGCCATACAGCAGCAGGAGCTGCTGTTCTTCAGGAGTCATCTAATGACAGGCTCTGAGCAGATGCCTCCACTCACGGGGAAGGAGCTGGCTCAGACTTGCTTCTCTCAGCCAGAGCAAATCCTCCTTTCTTGGCTGTTGAACCTTCCAGAAGACTCCCACTTTCACTCCTGCCCTTACGGGGTAAATGATACAATTGACACGGGAGGCAGGCAAAGTTGGAGGAGACAGAGGCCTTGCTACACAAAGAGCCCACGACTATATATTGGACATCTCATAGCCTGCCTGATCTTCCTTCTTTTGCTGTAACTACTTGGAGATTTGAGACAAATTTAGCATTGGTGGTAATAATTAACTCATCCCAGTTGTTTGGCAACATTCTCTGATTCTTTTAATTCATTCTCTTAGTTTTAAATTCATCTTTCTTTAATGTACTTTTTATTGTGGTAAAAAAAAATGTTACATAAAATTTACCATTAGTCACATCAAATATATTCAAGTATATTCTCAATGCAAGTATCTTCACGATCATCACCATTGCCTAGTTAAAGAATATTTTTGCCACCCCAAAAGGAAACTCTTTACCACTAAGCAGACACTCCCCATTCTTTAACCTTTAAGAAACCACAAATGTCTTTGTGAAGTGAGTAGGGGGGATGAATTCGAAATAAAAATAATAAATAATAGACAACTCATAAATTTCATTGCATTAGCTGGACACATTCAGCCTTTATTTTTCTTTTCCACAGTCAGTTTTGTTTCATGCTCTTTTATTCATTTAGGGACTAAGCTATGGCTCATTCTGATCTGCCTGTGTCATTCCAAATGCCTTCCTTTCTTCTCTCTTTTTTTCTCCCTCTCTCTACCTCTCTTCAGACTTTCAGATCTACTAATCTAACTACCCACTTACTATCCATCTACCTACCTACCTATCCATTTATCCAACTCATCTATCACCTATCAAAAATCTATCATATATCTATTATTTATCAATCCAAAAGCCATCATCTGTCCATCAGTCATCTATCTGATGGACAGTCCTCTATCTAGCATGTATCCAGTTGTCTTTCTGTCAGATAGATAGATCTATCTATCTATCTATCTATCTATCTATCTATCTATCTATCTTCTTACTCTCCATCCATCTAGCCATGCCTCTGTAAATCTACATCACTGGTTCTCAGGCCTGTGCATTAGAATGGCTTAGGAAGGTTTTAAAATCTGCAGATGCCTGAGCCCTATCTCAGGCCAAAGGAAATGGAATCATTTGTGGTGGAGGGCTGGGCATCCGCATATTTTTAGTTCTCCCAGGTGAATATGTGTTGTAAGGGTTAAGAATCACTCACTTAGTTCCAAGTCAAGTACATAAATGAGCATGAAATTAAAGCTTCTTTAGTTCCACATGGGAGCTCTAGGAAGCCTGCACTTCTTCCTTTTAGAGTAAGTGATATGTGGGTATTGGCCATGGTGAGAGTGGAAAAATGAGCTCAGTAAGATGCAGGAAGAGAAGACACTGGGTAAGGCAGCTGAGTACCAAAACATGGGACTGAGAAATCAGGCGGCCAAGTACTTACCCCTTTTTGGTTTTTGAATAAAAATTTGTTAACTAACTTTTCTTTTCTTTTTCTTTTTCTTTTTTGAGACAGCGCCTCAAGCTGTCACCCTGGATAGAGTGCTGTGACATCACAGCTCACAGCAACCTCCAACTCCTGGGCTCAAGCGAGTTTCCCGCCTCCGCCTCCCAAGTAGCTGGGACTATAGGCACCCACCACAACACCCGGCCATTTTTTGGTTGCAGCCGTCATTGTTGTTTGGCGGGCCAGGGCTGGATTCGAACCCACCAGCTCAAGTGTACATGGCTGGCACCTTAGCCTGTTGAGCCACAGGCACCGAGCCGGTTAAGTAACTTTTCAATAATAATAATAATGATAATAAATAACCACTCGCTTAGATTAACCTCTCTGATACTTAACCTTCTGCAAAAACTTCTTACCCCAAAGTTGGTCTTTTTTTAAATGTAAATGAGCATTTTCTACACAATGTTTTGTCATCTGCCTTTAGCAATACATATAAATGGCTTTCTGTGCGCTTAACAGCATCATTTTAAAAGTTTCCAAGTATTTTATGAACATATATATCATATTTATTTAGTCTCCTGCTGGATTTTTTTTTTTTAGTCTCTTATTGGATTTTGATTAAGATTATACTGAATTAAAAAATGAATTAGGATTGGCTAGGTGTGGTGGCTCACACCCATAATCCTAGCACTCTGGGAGGCTGAGGCCAACAGATCACTTGAGCTCAGGAGTTCGAGATCAGCCTGAGCAGCCTGAGAGCCTGTCTCTACTAAAACAGAAAAAATTATCTGGTTTGAGCCTGGCCCGGGGCCTGCTAAACAACAATGACAACTGCAACAAAAGAAAAAAAAAATAGCTGGGTTTTGTGGCAGGTGCCTGAGGTCTGGGCTACTTGGGAGGCTGAGGCAGGAGAATCGCTTATGCCCAAGGGTTTGAGGTTGCTGTGAGCTGTGATGCTACAGCAATCTACATAGGGTGACAGCTTGAGACTCTGTCTCAAAAAAAAAAAGTGAATTAGGGAAAACTTATGTATATGCGCTATATATTTAATTACATTTAAAGATTTGAAACTTTAAACATATACAGAACAAATAGTATGATGTCCACACTGGTACCCATTCCTGAACAACCATCGATCCTGTCCAGTTCTGTATCATCCAGACCCCCATCTTTCCCTATTTTTGTTATTCCCTATTTTGAAATAAATCCCAGGCATTATGCAAATTCATCCATAAATACGTCAACATATATCTCTAAAAGATGAAAAAAACCAGTATGTTGTACTAAAAACAATAACAATGGCTCGGCGCCTATGGCTCAACAGGCTAAGGCGCCAGCCACATACACCTGAGCTGGTGGGTTCGGATCCAGACTGGGCCCGACAAAAAACAGTGATGTCTGCAACCAAAAAATGGCCGGGAGTTGTGGCGGGCACCTGTGGTCCCAGCTACTTGGGAGGCAGAGGCAAGAGACTTGCTTAAGCCCAGGAATTGGACATTGCTATGAGCTGTGATGCCACGGCACTCTATCCAGGGTGACAGCTTGAGGCTCTGTCTCAAAAAAAACCCCCCAAAACAAAAAACAATAACAATAATTTCTTTATATCATCAAAGGCAACTTGATGACTTGTTAAAAGTCAAGGTTTAAATTTACAATGGTTCTGTTTATAGTCTCCCAATTTTGGGGGGATTGGCTTTGAGTAGTCTTATGTCTCATTTTTTTTTTTTTTTTTTTTTTGAGACAGAGCCTCAAGCTGTCACCCTGGATAGAGTGCTGTGGCATCACAGCTCACAGCAACCTCCAATTCCTGGGCTCAAGCGAGTCTCCTGCCTCCGCCTCCCAAGTAGCTGGGACT
>CAUYON010013337.1:0-25286 GCA_963573935.1 Arctocebus calabarensis
GCGGGCGCCTGTAGTCCCAGCTACTTGGGAGGCAGAGGCAGGAGACTCGCTTGAGCCCAGGAATTGGAGGTTGCTGTGAGCTGTAATGCCACGACACTCTACCCAGGGTGACAGCTTGAGGCTCTGTCTCAAAAAAAAAAACAACTCTTAAAAACACAACAGTGAAAACACAATCCAATTAGAAAATGAGCAAAACATAGGAACAGACATTTCATCAAAAAAGATAAGCAGATGGCAAATAAGCACATAAAATGAATTTCAGCACCATTAGCCATTGGTGAAATGCAAATTAAAACCATGATCAGACATCACTACACATTATCAGGTTGGCTAAAGTAAAATTAGTGACAGCTGGCAAGGATACAGAGAAACTGGATCATTCATACATTGCTGGTAAGAATGTAAAATAGTACAGCTACTCTGTTGGCAGTCTTTTATAAAAACAAAATGTGCAATGGATGAGCATGGTGGCTCATGCCTGTCATCCTAGCACTCTGAGAGGTTGAGACGGGTGGATCGTTTGAGCTCACGAGTTCCAGACCAGTCTGAGTAAGAGCGAGACCCCATCTCTAAAAAATAGCCAGGCATTGTGGCGAGCGCCTGTAGTCCCAACTACTTGGGAGGCTGAGGCAAGAGAATCACTTGAGCCTAGGAGTTTGAGGTTGCTATGAATTGTCATGCCATGGCACTCTACTGAGGGTGACAAGGTGAGGATATTCTGACTCCAAAAAAAAAAAAAAAAAAAAAAGAGTGCAATTACCATACAACCCAGCAATTGCTCTTTTGGTCATTTATCCCAAATGCTTTCTCATAGAAACCAGTACATGCATGTTCATAGAAACTTTATTTGTAGTGGCCCATAACTGGAATCTACCTAGATGACTTTCAACAAGTGACTAGTTAAACTGTAGTACATTCACACCATGGAATACTTCAGTAATTTAAAGCAATGAACTATTGACATATGTAACAATTTAGATGAATTTTTAAGGAATTATGCTGAGTGGGGGGGTTTAGGGGAGAGCCAATCTCAGAAGGTTATATACTAGGGGTTAGGGATGGGGACAGGAGAGATGAGGTGGGTATGTAATAAAAGGGCAACATGGGGAATCCTGTGGTGTTGAAACGGTGGCTGGGTACAGTGGCTCATACCTGTAATCCAAGCACTGTGGGAGGCCAAGGTGGGAAGACCACTTGAGCGCAGGAGTTTGAGACCAGCCTGAGCATAGAGCATAACCCTGTTTCTACGAAAAACAGAAAAATTAGCTGGGCGTCATGGCAGACGCCTATAGTCTGAGCTACAGAGGCTGAGGGAGGAGGGTCACTTGAGCCCTGGAGTTTGAGTTTGCTGTGAGCTAGGCTGACACCATTGCACTCTAGTCTAGATAACAGAGTGAGACTCTGTCTCAAAAAAAAAAAAAAAAAAAAGTGGCTCGGCACCTATGGCTCAGCGGGCTAAGGCGCCAGCCATGTTCACCTGAGCTGTGGGTTCAAATCCAGCCCGGGCCCGCCAAACAACAATGACGGCTGCAACCAAAAAATGGCCAGGCGTTGTGGTGGGTGCCTGTAGTCCCAGCTACTTGGGAGGCGAGGCAAGAGACTCGCTTGAGTCCAGGAATTGTAGGTTGCTGTGAGCTGTGATGCCACAGCACTCTATCCAGGGTGACAGCTTGAGGCTCTGTCTCAAAAAAAAAGAAAAAGAAACTGGTATGTTGTCTTGTGGTAGATATACAAACTACACAGGTAATAAAATTGTGTAGAACTTAATACACACACATATAAATACAAGTAAAATTTGGGAAATCTGTATAAGATCAGTGTATTATATCAATAATCCTGGTTGTGATATACTATGGTTTTGCATAGTGTTACCATTGGGGGAAACTAGGCAAGCTGTATAAGGGATCTCTTTGTATTATTTCTTATAATTGCATGTGAACCTATAATTATCTCAATAAAAATTTCTATTTGAAAAAAGAAAAAGAAAAAAATAAAAGACCAGCAGCAGTATCTTAAGTTTGGTCTTAGCCAAACTCTCCTCACTGGTCTAAAGAGACTGGTGGGAACAAAACATTCTCCTCTTCCTCCTCTCCTAACCCAGGTACTGCTGTCCCTTCGCATTTTGCTACTGATGAAGCCCAGTGTGCTGTCCCGAGTCAGCCACCAGGTTGCATATGGACTCCATGAACTACTTAAAACAAATGCTGCAAACATTCACTCAGGCGATGATTGGGCCACCCTCTTCACACTGTTAGAGTGTATCGGCTCAGGTGTGAAGCCTCCAGCTGCTCTGCAGGCCGCAGCCAGGACCGATGCACCCGATGCTGGTAAGCCCTTTCCCAGGGAGATTCAGCCTGGCAGATAAACAGTTATAGACCCTGGAGCTGGGACAGGAAAACAACATAGGTTATTACGTTCAGCAGATTAAATGCCCCTGGCTTCTCCATCTGCTTCCAGAGCTTCCAATTTCTGCTGCCCAGTACCCATAGGTTAAATAGCATGAAGGCAAGTAGGCAACACTGAATGCTATAAAGCCATGCATCCTACTGTCCTAAGTCCTGTTTTTCCAGACACTGTGTCCTATCTACCATGTCCAATTCCTAACAGCTGCTATTAGATGCCATCAGGAGCCCAAATTAGCCTGATCACCTGCCCTATTTAGTCAAGAAAGAAGCTGTCGGCTTGGCGCCTGTGGCTTCACGGGCTAAGGTGCCAGCCACCTACGCCTGAGCTGGCGGGTTTGAATCCAGCCCAGCCTGCCAAACAACAATGACGGCTGCAACCAAAAAATGGCCAGGCGTTGTGGTGGGCGCCTGCAGTCCCAGTTACTTGGGAGGCGGAGGGAGGAGACTCGCTTGAGCCCAGGAATTGGAGGTTACTTTGAGCTGTGATGCCATGGAACTCTCTTCAGGATGACAGCTTGAGGCTCTGTCTCAAAAAAAAAAAAAAAAAGAAGCTGTCAGCTGGCATGGTGGCTCATTCCTATAATCCTAGCACTCTAGGAGGCAGAGGTGGGTAGATTTCCTGAGCTCATGAGTTCAGGACCAGCCTGAGTCACAGTGAGACCTTGTCTCTAAAAAGAGCCAGACGTTATGGGGGGTGCCTGTAATCCCAGCTACTTGGGAAGCTGAGGCAAGAGAATCGCTTGAGCCCAAGAGTTTGAGATTGCTGTGAACTATGACACCATGGCACTCTACTAAGGGTAACAAAGTGAGATTCTGTCTCAAAAACAAACAAACAACAAATGAAGCTGTCCAGGTCTTCCTTCAGCCCTCTGGTGACAGGGCTAAAAATAAGCCATACTAGAAAGAGGAGAGGCCAGGCCTTAGCACCTTCCTCTGCAAGTCTAAGTTATCCCTTATCCTGCAGTCTTACCCCTACCGTGACTCTACTCTTCTCCCTGCTTGGCATAGGGGCCCAGTCAGACAGTGAGCTCCCATCCTACCATCAAAATGATGTGAGCCTGGACCGAGGGTATACTTCAGACTCAGAGGTCTACACTGACCATGGCAGGCCTGGCAAGATACACCGATCAGCCACAGATGCTGACGTGGTCAACAGTGGTTGGTTAGTGGTGAGTGAATATATGAGCAATGGGTGAGTCTTCCACCTTTGCCCTGTGGGAAGGATTCCTGGTGCTCTGAGAGGGCATCTAGGAGTAGGCAGGATCAAGTGTGGGTCCCCAACTCCTCTGTGTACTCTACAGGTGGGAAAGGATGATATTGATAACTCCAAGCCAGGGTCAGGGCCCAGCTGGCCAGGCCCTTCACCCCTGATCAATCAGTATAGCCTAACAGTGGGACTGGACCTGGGGCCACACGACACTAAGTCCTTGCTCAAGTGTGTGGAATCACTATCCTTCATTGTGCGAGATGCTGCCCACATCACACCTGACAACTTCGAGCTCTGCGTTAAAACCCTTCGCATCTTTGTGGAGGCCAGTCTGAATGGTGGTGAGTCACCTGATGAATGGGCACTGGGGGGCAAGGGGAGCCATGTGAATATACAGGGGAGATGTGGCTAGAGGGAAAAAGCAGGGCCTTTGTGCCAATCGCTGTAGAAGTATGACCTAGGTCTGGCTTTGCTCAGGGTGCAAGTCCCAGGAGAAACGTGGCAAGGGTCACAAATATGATAGCAAAGGAAACCGCTTCAAGAAGAAATCCAAGGAGGGCTCAATGCTTCGGCGGCCTCGAACCTCCAGCCAACATACCACTCGGGGAAGCCATAGTGATGATGATGAAGATGAAGGCGTGCCTGCCAGTTACCATACGGTGTCTTTACAGGTCAGTCAGGACGTAAGTATGGCACCCTTTACTTCCTCTCCTCCCCTGCACCTAATATTGGGATTCAGGGTGTGGCCAGGGAAAGCCAGGGCTGAGAGGAAGGGCCCATGTGTTTCCAGCCCAGGCCCTGGACCACCACCTTCACTATATTCCCTTTATCCAAGACTACCTGTAAGTCTTTGCTTAAATGTAATTTTAAACTAAAGTTTACAGATTTTTTGAATAGGTAATATCTGTGCATGGTACAAAGTTCAAAAGGTACAAAAGGGTAAATTGATAAAAGTTAAGTTTCCAGACCTTTCCTGTCTCCAGCTACAAAGTTTTCCCTCACTAGAGGCAGCCACTGTTACCAGTTTCTTATCTATCTTCAAGAGGAATTCTTTGTGTATTCAAGACATATAAAATTTATCCTGTGAATGGACTTTATAACACTAAAATAAAGAACAAATTTCCTTAAATGGAACAACCTTAGAAAAATGATGAAAATAAAAAAAATTTCTAAATCTGGCCAGATGCTGTTGCCCATCAAAGCCTCTGAGCCTGAGGTTGCTTTCTACTGTTTTTTGTTTTTGAGACAGAGTATCACTTAGTTGCCCTGTGGTTGAGTGCTGTGGAGTCATAGCTCACAGCAACCTCAAACTCTTAGGCTCAAGCAATTCTTTTGTCTCAGCCTCCCAAGGAGCTGGGACTACAGGCGCCCATCACAACGCCCAGCTATTTTTTTGTTGTTGTAATTGTCGTTGTTTGGCAGACCGTGGCTGGGTTCAAACCCACCAGCCCCAGTGTATGTGGCTGGCACCCTAGCCGCTGAGCTACAGGTGCCAAGCCTGGGCTTTCTGTTTTTAAAAAGAGATTAACAAGGGCTGGGCACTGTGGCTCATACCTGAAATCCTAGCACTCTGGAAGGCCAAGGCAAGTGGATCACCTGAGCTCAAGAGTTCAAGACCAGCCTGAGCAAATCAAGACTAAAAATAGAAAAACTAGCCAGGCACTATTGTGCCTATAATTTCAGCGACTTGGGAGGCTGAGACAAGAGGCTCGCTTGAGCCCATGAATTTGAGATTGCTGTGAGCTATGATGCCACCACACTCTACCAAGGGAGACTGAGTGAGACTATGTCTCAAGAAAATGTAAAAAATAAGTACAATGAAATTAACAAGATGGGGCTTTCTGTCATCAGAAGGCGTGAAGTAGAATTGAAAAGAAATGTACCTTTCTCACTGTAACACTATAATTTAGTGTTACTAATCTTTAGTCCAGGCTCAGCGCCCATAGCTCAGTTAGTATGGCACCAGCTACATGCACAAAGGCTGGCGAGTTCCAGCCCAGCCTGGGTCTGGTAAACAACGACAACTGCAAAAATAGCTGTCTGTGGGCGGTGCCTGTGGCTCATCGAGTAGGGCTGCCAGCCCCATATACCGAAGGTGGCAGGTTCAAACCCGGCCTCGGCTGAACTGCAAAACAGAAAAATAGCCGGGTGTTGTGGCGGGCGCCTGTAGTCCCAGCTACTCGGGAGGCTGAGGCAAGAGAATTGCTTAAACCCAGGAGTTGGAGGTTGCTGTGAGCTGTGTTACGCCACGGCACTCTACTGAGGGCGATAAAGTGAGACTCTGTCTCTACAAAAAAAAAAATAGCCAGGTGTTGTGGCGGGCACCTGTAGTCCCAGCTACTTGGGAAGCTGAGGCAAGAGAATCGCTTAAGCCCAAGAGTTTGAGGTTGCTGCGAATTGTGATGCCACAGCACTCTACCGAGTGTGACAAAAAATCCCTAGTCCACACATCTAAAAGTCTCTTCTACCATGAGTAATACCTGACTTAGGAGGAACACTGCTAGGACTAGAGCAACTAACTAGCTCATCGAGTCAAGGAAAAGCAAGTAGTGAGAGAGGTAGAGGGATGTGATGGGTGCTAGGTACCACCTGATAACTCAGTTAGGGACAGTGAAGGGGGAGGAGAGAAGGAGTCCAAGAGACCTAACATGTCCTGCCCCCTCCTGTGGTCCCAGTTGCTAGACCTGATGCACACCCTGCACACTCGGGCGGCCTCTATCTACAGCTCATGGGCAGAAGAGCAGCGCCACCTGGAGACAGATGGCCGGAGGATCGAAGCAGATTCACGCACCCTCTGGGCTCACTGCTGGTGCCCATTACTGCAGGGTAAACCTGGGGGAGCAGTTAGGGAGAGGGGTGAAGGTAGAACTGGAGCTTGGAGAGCACCTGGATCAAAATACCAGAAGGATTGTGACCAAGATCTCCCTCCCAGGCATTGCCTGCTTATGCTGCGATGCCCGGCGCCAGGTGCGGATGCAGGCTCTGACCTATCTGCAGCGGGCACTGCTAGTACATGACCTGCAAAAGCTAGATGCCCTGGAATGGGAGTCCTGCTTTAACAAGGTAGGACTTCTACTGTCTTTAGAGTTCAAATCCTAAGATGATGAGATCAGGGCAGATGAGGGGTCCCTAATATCAGTTATTAGCCTATGTTCTACCTTCCCTTCTGCTCTGTGCCCATGCACCCCAACCCCTGGCTTCCTTGAAGCAAGGCTGCCCACCTGACCCTGCTAAGGAGACATTCATGTTTACTCACCAGGTGCTATTTCCTCTACTGACCAAGCTCTTGGAGAACATTAGCCCTGCAGATGTGGGCGGGATGGAGGAGACCCGTATGAGGGCCTCCACACTGCTCTCTAAGGTACTTCTTACTACCCCTTATCTACCTGCTCTTCCCCACACCTGCCTTTTCCCAAAGGGAGATTCCAGACTTCTGGCAGAACCTAAAGTTACAACATAGATATTCATGACTCTCAGTTATGGAGACTCAGCAGGACGCAGGGATCGAGAGGATTCTGGATTTCAGAGGAATGTCTGATCTAAGATTCCCATGAAAGATAGGTCAGGCTTGCCTCCCTGCCTTAGACAGGGGTGCAGAAGGCTCGTATGCTATCTTTGGCTGAAGGGAACTGGTGGGCCGTAGGTCTTCCTGCAGCACCTGTCTCCACTGCTGTCACTCTCTACCTTTGCGGCCCTCTGGCTCACCATCTTGGACTTCATGGACAAGTACATGCATGCAGGCTCCAGTGACTTACTGGTATGTTCCACCTCAGCTCAACTCCTACCTACTGGAAGGACTTGCTATTTCCCCCTTGCTACCTACCTCCCTCTTACCATACTCCCCTGTGTTCTCTCTTCTATTCTCATGGTCCCACAGTCAGAGGCCATCCCTGAATCTCTGAAGAACATGCTCCTAGTGATGGACACAGCAGAGATTTTCCACAGTGCAGATGCACGAGGAGGTAGCCCCTCAGCCCTCTGGGAGATCACCTGGGAACGCATTGACTGTTTTCTGCCCCACCTACGAGATGAGCTGTTCAAGCAGACTGTCATCCAGGGTAGGGGGCTTAGCCCAGCTTTATAAAAAGACTCCCCCAAACTGAATTCATTCTGCATGCCATAGGTGGGTGGAAAGACTGGTCGGTAGGTAGACTTTATGGGAAAAAAACCTCTAAGAGCTGTCATCTGGATCCTTTACCCTCCCTAGACCCCATGCCCATGGAGCCTCATAGCCAAAAACCTATGGCCTCACCCCACCTGACTGCTGCTGCTGGTGACACCAGGACACCAGGCCATCCACCTCCCCCAGAGACACCTTCTGAACTAGGAGCCTGTGGTGAGTCCCTTCAGGCCAGCCTGCTGGTTGTTAGGCAGCAAATAGCAGACCTGAGAGGAAGCCTAGGGAAGCTTGGGATTGCTGCTACGCATGGGCTGCAAACTGGGGAAGGAGCAACCAGTGAGTCTTGTGTGCCTGCTCAGCCTATGGGAAATGGCAGGTACACATAAACTGTGATGAGCTAGCTACTTGAAATTCCCAAACTCGGAAAGAGAAGGCTGAGTCAGGGACTTGGATTGAATGTGCAGAGGTTGCCCATCAGGGATTCTAGTAAAGACCAAACCACAATTAACCTCAGAGGGGAGAGAGGATAGAGCTTTGAGGGAAATACCCAACATTTTAGCCTAGGAAGGGTCATTTTGTTCACAGGGATTGGGAGGAACAGATTTGGTACATCAGCTGGAGGATATGGGAATTTGTCTTATGCCAATAAGAGAGTCTGAGTGCAGCCATCTTGCTCTCCCTACAGACTTTGAAAAGCCTGAGGGCCCCCGAGCAGCCAGCAGCAGCTCCCCAGGATCACCAGTGGCCTCTAGCCCCAGCAGGCTGAGCCCCAGCCCAGATGGGCCTCCACCCCTGGCTCAGCCCCCACTGATCCTGCAACCTTTGGCCTCCCCACTGCAAGTGGGGGTTCCACCCATGACTCTGCCCATCATCCTCAATCCTGCACACATTGAGTCCACCTCACCAGTGCCCCTCCTAGCCCCCTCCATGCCCCACAGACCCCACTCTGAGGTCATCTAAGGCAGGTCCCTCAGAGATCAGGACCAGTGCTTCCCACCAGGCTAACCCTGGCCCCTCTCTGGCTGTCCTGGGGGCCACAGAATCTTCAGGCCTAGTCTAAGCTGCTATCACTGCCACTTGGACAGAGGCCTGTAAAAGAGAATTTGATAGTCCCTGTGGAGACCCCCCCCCCCAATCAGACTGTGGGATCTTCCTCTCTGCTCGCCATTCCTGGGGGTCCAGCCCCTGAGAGTGTACTCAGGTGTCACCTGCAGCCTCTGCCTCCAGCCTGACAGTTCTGGGGAGGCATCACTGTGCCAGCCTTGCAGTGCCTGCCCGTATGCCCCTGCTGCCCATGGTCAGGCATTGAGTGCCACACCCCACCACTCTGCACTTTGTTTCCCTCTCTCATCCCACTCCCACCAGCCCTGGGCCACCTCCTCCAGTTCTTTCTCTTTTCCTAATTAGTTGGTCAATTTGGAGAGTCGACTGGCACCATGGAGGGTGGGGAGGCAGGGCTGAATGGGGGAGTGCCCAAAGGAGCATGTACATATGGAAAAACAGGACAACAATAGACTTTTCATGATATAATAAATGTCTTAGTACAACATCAAAAAAGAAAAAAAAAGGATTTGGACATTATTCTGTCCAAATCCTCATAGCAGGTCATCAACATCTCCCCATTATGGTCTGCCTCTCCCACCCTGACTAGAGCCACCAAAAGCAGCACACAGCTGGACTGGAGAAGATCTCTAATTGGAGGTCTCACGCGCCCCCTGGTGGCACAGAACAGCACCCTGGTCTGGGAATCATACTAGGCAGACCCAAGAGGGAAAGCAAACCTGCCTAATGGGAGTTCGTCACCCCCCTGTCAGATGTGCAAAGGGGCCAAGGAACACTGAATTCAATGTGGTCCAAACCAGAGGTTTTATCAAAGCACTGAATTCCCCTGCGGAAATGCCTCAAACCTCCAAACCACTTATTATTACCTACCATTTTTGAGAGAAGATAACAAGCTATAAAGGCATCTCTTTACTTACTGCTACCAAATAAAAATACAGGCTAGTTTTCACCCAATGACTATACTGTCACCTATAACATTCGAGAATTCTTCTGAAATTCAAACAAAGACAGAACATATATTCATCTCTGTATTAATTCTTCCCTTTGACGCACATTTAAAGAACATCTGTAATGCTGCACATGTGACGGACAGCCAGTGCTGCTAAACCCATGGCAACAATGCATTGAGAAGTCTAACCGGGGCAGAGGCAGGGAAAATTTCCCAGAAGGGATGATGACTGGGCTGATATGGCTGAGCCAAGTAAGATTGGGTCAGGTAAAAGTGAAGAGTATTGTTTCAAACTTAGCATTACACAGGAAGTGAAGTATATCATGATGAAAAGCTATCCAAATGCAACAAGAAGTCAGATGTAAAAGAAGATATGAAATGCAACTTTCCTAATCCTCTTACTTTTTGGAAATCAGGGATAGCACACGATACTTTAAAATGGGGTAGAAAATTAATTAACATCGCAAGTCTCTTTCCATTGGTTAACAGTTACAGCATTTTATATAATACTGAATGGTTAGAGATCAAAAACATCCATTAAGATATGGAATACAGTATTATTATACAATCATCTTAGCCCACTGCGATGCCACAAACCACATGCTTTCTGCTGCAGTTAGCTCTTCTGCCTGTGTGGGAGCAATGCCAGAAAGGCAGCACTCACTCCTACCTCAAGGGCAGTCCATTTCATCTTTTATGAGCACTGTTAGAAAGTTGCCTTAAATGTGGATACAAGATGTCTGCTAGTCTCTTTGGCATTAACTCAGAGACCAAATGTAGAGCCCTCCAGAACCAATTCTCATTGCTCTGCTACAAGACCACATTCCTACATTGTATTTACAGGATGTTCTCACAGATCTCCCTCAATTTCCTCTCCCTGTGTCTAGCAATCTCAAAGGCACTGTAACCTGTGTACCAGGATGGTCAAGTTCTGACTACTGGTACCCGTTATTTATTTTATTTGCACTCTGTTTGGAACACTCTCCAGGCCCATATGTGATAGGACAGTAGGCTTGAGATGCAGGGTCCAAGTAAAGCTAGGTATGCCACTTCTGGTAAGGAGTTTCAGATGCAAAGAAACTCCTGTCCTGAGTCATATAACACTGTGGATGCTGTTTAAGATTCTCTTTAGCTAAAACTCCCAAATGTTTTTTTCTTCTTTTTTTCTTTTTTAACTGACAGATGAGTTAGGCCATGTCTCCCCAATTTTCTATTGCCAAAAAGTGCAGGCATTTCTACCAACGTATTTATGGACATGTCTATATACGTTAAGAAAAATACACATTTCTAGGGCTGGGTGTGGTGGTACAGGCCTGTAATCCTAGCACTTTGGGAGGCCAAAGCAGATGCATTGCTTGAATTCAGGAGTTTGTGAGCAGTCTGAGTCAGACAAGACCCTGTCTCTAAAAATAGGCATGCGTTGTGGCAGGCACCTGTAGTCCCAGCTACTAGGGAGGATGAGGCAAGAGGATCACCTGAATCTAAGAGTTTGAGGTTGCTGTGAGCTATGATGCACGGCATTGTACTGAGAGTGACAAAGTGAGAATCTGTCTCAAAAATAAATTTTTTTTTTTTAAAGAAAGACAAATACACATTTCTCATAAAGGGAAAGGGACCATTCACTTGATGACTATGAGTGGTCATCTAATGCTAGATGCCAGGAACACAAAGCAGAATAAGAGGTTATTTCATTGTGATCCCTGCACATGAGAATACGTGTGTAAAGCACAGTCTGGGCATGCAGTAGTGCTCTCAGTAAACTACTGCAAATTATAGTCTTTGGAATATTCTCACAGATTTCTAAAATGATAATACTATACTAAGTGCCATTGATACTCACCAATACTGTAATATCTCTTGAGCTCTGTACGTCTGATCTCTTTTAACTGATTAGTTTTTCTCTTTTTCTTCTCATCAGTAATACATTCCTCTTCCACAGCATTGTTGCGTTTGTCTTGCTCTAAAATGACAGTATTAACATCTTCTTTCCCCGTATGAGTCCTCGTAGCTATAGCTGAGGCTGTTTCTGCATTTTGTTTGGCTTGTTTTTTCTTTTTCAATCTAGGAAGAAGGAAAAAAGGAAAACCAATGGAGAAATGATTTGCTGGTAGGAATCACATTAATTCCATGCGGTTGGGCTCTGTGAACTAAATAACTGATAGAGGAAATATTTTCCTTATAATATTGTTCATTACATTTTCCTGGGTTCCCACCCCATTTCTGACCATTTACAAATTCTTATGTGGAGATTTGTGGCATTTTCTCAATTTTATAACCTCAATACTATGTCTCAGAAAATTATTGGGAAACGGTCTAAGCCTGAGGAAAAGCAAAATTCTACTATAGGCTATTAAATGTTTAGTATTTTTTTTTAATCAAGATAGTCAGCAACCCTGCTATAATGCCACATTAGGAGAATTATATTTCAAAAAAAGTGCTTCTAGTGTTCAGCGTTACCTTTGGACTGGTGGGAAACACATTTATAAAAACAAGTCCTCTGTCCTTTATAAATAACTCACATACTGATTTATAAAGGTTTGGCAAGGTATGAACTGAATCAGGCCTCCTAATTCTTCTCCTTTATCATTTTCCCAAGATAGAAAATGCCATAATGGCAATACATAGTTATCTTTATGATTTCTAATAGCCAGTTGATATACTACATAACAAGTGAGGCTTTCAACTCTTTATTACTGAGTCAACTCTTACTACTGAGTAAGGGATGAAGTTTATCATAACTAACTGAAATCCAATAATTCAAAATATTTTCAATGATGTATCACTCTATAATTAATTGATGAAGCACTTTTTACCTGCTAGCCCTTCTGAAGTATGCTTCTGCCTTAGCAGAAATATAAATTCTATAAGGACAAGGACATTGGTCCCATAATATGGGTGGCACTCTGCTCACATGTAAATATTTTTTTCAATTAGTACTCTTTCCCCGTGTCTAGATAGAAAGTTTTCTCTACACATTTCTATTTCCTTGGCCCTCTTTAGCATGTGTACAGTATGATATTGGGCAGTGGGTAAGAAAATGTCTGGGTAGAAAAATGAGAGAACTGCAGGATAATATAGGGACTAAGGTTTGATCTGCTGCATTGCTCTGTGACATTGAACAAATCAGTGTGACAGTCCAGACAGGCCCCTCCCTGAAGTTATGACTCTTAATGGCACTCTGACCTCCACTAAGAGTCTAACTCCTTGAGCCTCAGCTTTCTCATACATTAAATGCTGATAACTGTATTTCACTAACCATCTAACAGGGTCTTTTGGGGGGACCAAGATATCACACATTTGCATATAACACAAACAATGAGAAACTGAAATAGTAAAATATCCCCTAATACAATCAACTAATGACATGACAACTAAGCATGGTAAGATATACAACATTCATGTTGGGGGATCAAGGTCCCATATTCCAACCAGATGTTTCAACTAGACTATTATTTACTGAAAGCTGAATAGCCAGAACCTGAGTATATAGCCTAAGAGACAGGACAGCTAGAAAAGAAGTCCTAGCTGAATACATTCCTCATCTCTTTGTTATCTTTTTATGTTTGCTATGAAAAAAAATTTACAGTATAAACAGAATTAAAGATTCATAAAAAGGGATTATTTGCAGTAAACATGCTTTTATTTTCTATCTCCAGACTTTAAACTGTGTGTCTGATAAAAGAGTAAGTAGCTCCTTGCAAGGTTAAGTTAGATAATAAAAACATCTCTTTTGATCAAAATTCCTGTTTGAGGCTAAAATTAATATGCAGTAACCTAGATACCATACAGAGATCATCTCTACATAGGGAGGTTTGTTTATGCAAAGAGCTGATCTCTGCATCCAAAATGTTGGCTACGGATGGGCTGATCTTGTTGTTCTGATGTACTGGCCGATCAAAACCATGTTAGAGATGAACCTTGTTGCCCTCTTCCAAAATGATTCCTTCCAAGAGAAAGGGGATATCAAAATTTAGTTCTATGCAGACTGAGAAATGCTGCTTATTAATCTGAATTATTCCGCTTTAAGTTGATTTAAATGTCCTCATTTCACTGTCCCCATGATAATTAAACTCACTCAGATCTAGGGCATGTGTTTTGATGAAGGCAGCACTGTTTGGGGGACATCTCATTAGAGAATGGTTTCACACATGGACATAACAAAATGGGATACATTGTTATTCACTTCCCCCATTTTCCCCACAGACCATTACTGTCAACACGTACAGCCAAGGTAGTTGTTACCTCAGGAAAAAAATCCTAGAAAATAGCAATACAAACCTAGTTTAACAGCAAACAGAATACAATTTAATACTTTAGAAATTCTACAATCAGCTACATCTTTTGTTTTCAGAGTACTCATGAAAGTTCCGTTTCTCTGGAGGTTATCAATACAAATGGAACATTTTGATCTTGCAACTAGAAATAAAAATGTGCTTCTAGAAGCCCTCTAAAATCCTCTCTTCTAAGCATAGAAACACACTTAAAACACCTTTTCCAAAGGGGAGCAACTTCCAACCTGATGAATGTGTTATAGTTGATGCTCTTCAAAGATTCCTTGTTAGGACTTTTATTTTTTAGAGTTTCTCTTCTGTTTTTTTCACGTATGTGTCTCACAATAACAATCTGTTAGCGGCTCGGCGCCTGTGCCTCAACAGGCTAAGGTGCCAGCCATACATCTGAGCTGGCAGGTTCGAATCCAGCCCGGGCCCGCCAAACAATAATGACGGCTGCAACCAAAAAATGGCCAGGCGTTGTGGCGCGTGCCTGTAGTCCCAGCTACTTGGGAGGTGGAGGCAAGAGACTCACTTGAGCCCAGGAATTAGAGGTGGCTGTGAGCTATAATGCCACGGCACTCTATCCAGGGTGACAGCTTGAGGTTCTGCCTCAAAACAAACAAACAAAAAATCTGTTAGCAATAAATGAAAGTAAACTGGAAATAAATAAGTCTTGCAGAAAGATGAACTTCTCTAATTACATTTAAGTTTTTTCAATGACTCCAAATAAACTTATACTGTTGAGTAAAAAAAAAATACTTGGAATACTTGGCAAATCATCTTAAACAGATAAGTGACTGAAAAATAACAGAATTTAACCTTTAATTGCTGTGAGAAGTAAAAAATATATACATACACCAACCTTTATTTTGCTATGGCGCATTTGTCCTTCTTTAAAATGGATCACAATTATATAAAAGTGTTTTATTTTTTTATGTTTATTTATTTTATTTTTATTTTTTTTAGCAACAGAGTCTCACTTTATCGCCATTGGTAGAGTGCCGTGGCGTCACACAGCTCACAGGAACCTCCAACTCCTAGGCTTAGGTGATTTTCTTGCCTCAGCCTCCCGAGTAGCTGGGACTACAGGCGCCCGCCACAAAGCCCAGCTGTTTTTCTGTTTTGCAGTTTGGCCGAGGCCGGGTTTGAACCCGCCATCTTCGGTACATGGGGCTGGCACCCTACTCGATGAGTCACAAATTAAAGCCTCTCCTATCACTGTGACCAAGTACTGTCAATTCTTTGCTCCTATTGATTATGCCAGGCTTTTACTATGTTTCTGCCTGGCCTACTTTTTACCATATTATTTCTTATGCTTGCTTATTATGAAAATAATGATGTGCTCATGCCAGAAAATTTTCAAAATGCAGACAAGTAAAAATAAGACTTAAATTAAATGTAGTGTTAAGGAGCAATCATTGTTTGGGGGAGATAATACAAAAGTCAGTAGAAAAGGTAAATTACACCCTTCAGACCTTCTCCAAGGGCAGAAGAGTGAGGCAGTGTGGCTCAACACCACAACTGGAGCTTCTCTTCCCATAAGGGGAGATGAAAGAGATTTTAATTCTGGAAGCTCTTGGTCTTTGTTCATTAAAATGGTGCAGGCACTTGTAGTGAAAACCCCAGTCTCCCAGAAAACGGTGAGCAGGGACTCTCCGAGAGCGCTCCAAGCACCCCCACCCTGAAGTTACCCAACCTGCCAACCGTATCCTGTTTCCCCATACGTGGGTCAAGCCCACACCCACCTTATCCTAGTTACCCAAGCCTCAGTCCCGGTCCAACCCCCACCCCGCGTTCCCCGTTCCCGCGCCCGCGAAATCGGCTGACCGCCAGACTTTCAAACCAGCCAATCCACGAGCAACACATCACTCACCCCACCTTTCCCCTCCCCTTGCGGTCTTCGGGTTTAAAACCAGCCTGTAACAGCCAAACGGGGTCCTTCCCCTGAGCGGCTGAGGGACCCTGACGCATCAGCAATAAACCGCCTCTTGCCTTTGCATCGACTCAGGAGTTAGTGATTGTCTTCTTGGGGGTGCCCACCCTAGTTGGAACCCAATTTGGGGTCCAACAGTAGAATACATACACACATCATCAGGGTCCCATCCCAGAGTTAGCAGACTGACTGAAGTCATGACTGAGGGACTGCAGGTAGAGAACTCATTTTTAATACCTCAACGAAAGCTGGTTTGTTTCTGAAGCCCTTTCCTTTAGTACGGGAAACATTGTGGGCCCCGGTGGTATTCAAAGCCAGTGCCTGGGTAAGCTGCCGAGTCTCTGTCAAGGTTCAGGGAAAGGTAACACAAAAATGCACCAAATGAGGCGGCTTCCATTGGCACTCAGAGTGAAAGCTTCATGAGGGCAGGGGCTTGTTTTATAACTTGCTGTGCTTATAGGGCTTGTGCAGGGTGCACGTGAGGTGGATGGAATGACTGAGTGGGCAAGCCACGTAGTTGAGATCTGCTCTCCCACAAACGTGCCATTTCACAAGCTTTCTCTGATTAGCAGTGTGTGCTCAAAAATACACGCCCATCTCCTCAATTGTATACTTGATTTAAAAAGAAAATAATTGGCTCGGCGCCTGTAGTCCCAGCTACTTGGGAGGCGGAGGCAAGAGACTCGCTTGAGCCCAGGAATTGGAGGTTGCTGTGAGCTATGATGCCACTGCACTCTACCTAGGGCGACAGCTTGAGGCTCTGTCTCAAAAAATAAATAAATAAATAAATGAATAAAAAGAAAAAGAAAATAATTATCCACATATAATTAAAATTTCCTGAAATTACAAGCTTCTTTAATTAATACTGAATTAGTGATTTTATGACTCTTTCCTTATTTTTATAATTTGGAATCCATGTGTTTTTGTAAAAAGTGCCATAGGCACAAAATATCTAGCATGGCATTATCTAATATGGTGGCCACCTGCCAGTTGCCCATGTTATTAAATTTAATCAAAATTAAATAAAAATTTTAAATTCAGTTCTTCAGTTACAAGAAGCACAATTGAAGACTATGTGCGTGGAGAAGGGCGATGGATAGGTACAGGGAATACTACTCAGGTGATGGGCAGACTAACAGCCTTGACTTAAGCACTATAAAAGCTATCCAGGTAAGAAAACATTTGTACCCTCTTAATGTTTTGAAATTAAAAAAAAAAAAAAAAGACTCATGTGCTAGTGGGTACTTTATTGGACAACATACATACAGAACTCTGTACAGAAAATATTGGACAGTACTGACCTAGAGCTATAGTTAGCCTTAAGTCCCTTAGAGCAAAAGACTAGAGGGAAGGGTAAAAGATAGAAAAAATATTTAAAACTTAATAACCATGTCCACAGAATATGTTTATAAGAGTATACAAAAAAATTGGTAAAGAAAATTTCCAGAAAAAGAAAGTTATTCGTGGGGAAAGGGGTTAGGAAAAATTACTTTTCATTGTGCTTTATTTTGTACCTTTTCAATTTCATAACACATAGTATAGGTATTCAAATAATGGGTGTTCAGTCCTTGAAGTCTCTTTCCCACTGTAAGCGTAAGTTAACACAGAAATATTGCCAAATTTTAAATGAATTTTACTTTAAAAAAAAATAACAATAAGCTTGAAAGAGCTTTCTTCTGAAAGCTGCTGAGTGGACTAAGGAACCAGGCATTCTGTGTACTTTACATATATTTTCCTTTCCTCACAAAAGTCCAATGAGATAGGCAATTTTAATCTTTTACAGATAAGAAAAGGAAGACTGAAGAGAAGTAGGGTCATTTCCTAAGGCCATAGGGCATAGTTTAAGCTGTGGAGCATAATTTACAATCCTAGGTTACAGCCAATTGCCACACCCTCTCTTGGGAGCCTCTAAAAATGTGTTCTGTGGGATATGCCTCATGTCTATCTTGACTTTAAAATCCACAGGACTTTGGGAATTCTATGAACTACTTGGTGGGGAGTAACAATCTAGTAGACTTCAATGGGGAGTACACTTACAGGAAGATTTGAACCCCAGTTTAGCTCTGGGCTTGGCTTTCTCTTTTATCATGTTTGTGTGACCTTTGGAAATATGATAAACCCTCTGGGATTTCTAAGTAAATAACAGCAAAAGGCTGATATGATTTTCAAGGTCCTGCCTGGCTCTAACTGTTTCTACTTGGCTGAGAAGATTAGGAAATGTGTTAAAGCTGTTTTGATGTTAAAAACACAAAAAACATTTTTTTTTTTTTAAATCCAAACTAAACCTTCCCAAGAGGGACACTTCCCCGTGTTTTCTCTAAGTATCACTTTGATTACTTTTTCCATCCACTGCAGAACTTCCAGCCCTGGGAAAGTCCAGAGGTCAAGACAGAGAACACCATTCATATGCAAAGGCTGTCAAAACAAAAGCAAAAAGTAACCCACCACAGCCACAACAAAAAACACAGTTCCACAATTTGGGGCTAATAGCTCCAGGAAGAAAAGTAAAAAATGTCAAATTGACCAATCCTGAGAGCAGTAGTGTTCCTAACACAAAATTTCTCCTCAAAATTACCTCTGTAGGGAAATAGAATCTAGCATCGAAGATGTATATATATTATTATTTCATGAAAAAAAGTTACAGAACCGTATTATGACTCCATTTTTTGTGGAAAGAAACATAAAATAACGTACCCCTCCAAAAAGACCAACAACTATATGCACATAAATATATGTGTGAGGACATTGGCTACTTGACTAAGCCTTGACCCAAAGCCTAAGTCCACTTGCAATACTGAACAAAGGCTTTGAAAATGATTTTAACACTCAGCTTCAAAAGAAGGTGGTTCTGTTGTTTTTAACAGGACTGACAACCAGTAGAGCAGGGTCCACTGGCCCCAGTCAAAGCCAGCACAGACTGGTTAGTGCCAAGATGAAGTCCACAGATCTCTCACTTCATTTCAATACTAAAAATCACACCCAAGGGTAGAGAATCAACATGGGATGTATGACAAAGCATGATCACAATTCAGGCAGCTGCCAGCAAATCTCCACTTCTACCTGCAACATTGTCAATGTTGGCACCAAACTTCTCTACCCTTTAAAAGTTCCAAGCCCTTTATTCAGAAGACCAGTCTGACTGTTCTTTAACCAGCACTGTTTCCCTTTTGTTCAAGCAAAACCCCTCTCCTCATGAAGTCTTTCCTAGATAAATTCCTTTTTTTGATCTTGTACTAATTTCTATTGACACAGGAACCAAGAACTGTGAGGTCAGTGATGCCATACATGGTCTGGTGGATGTACAAGAAAATGGTTGGTCAACAGGAAGGGGAGAGATGTTTTACTTCACATTTACGTAATTTGGTGAGGTCGAACTTTTTGTACAGCAAGAATACATTACTTCTTTATACAAGGCTAACATACAGCAACAGCAAAAATTTAGATACATGTAGCTACAGCGATATTTTGATAAATCTCATTTAGTAGTTTGCTCTTTGCCCTGAGTCTAGCTATTGTAGTGAATCCCTGGACTCCAATATCACACCTTTTGTTTTTTCTTAATCAGAGCTGGCAGAATTGGTCTACCTCTCTCAAAGGAACCTTTTTCTGGTTCTTGTTCTTGTGACCTTCAGAGTCTGGGCTGTTTTTTTTTGTTGTCTAATTCTGACTTTTGCCACCTCCAGACTCAGGAAAAGGGTGCTACAGTGGAATGAGCTCACCCCTTTAGCAGAAACATTTGTTTGAATCCTCTTTTGTTCCTTGGGTACATCCTTGGGCGAATTACTAAATCTAAGCCTCAGGTTTCTTGTTCTTGAAATAAAAATAGCCTCAGATAGGTTTTTGTGATAATTAAACAGCACACAGAAAACTTACTTTTGCAATCTGTGCTTGGTTTACAGTTAGAGTTCAACAATCAAAAATTACTCATTTGTTGTGTTGCTGCTGTTAATTATTCTTACTTGGGTAATGCTAGAAATCTAAGTAAATGAGAGAACATAAAGAAGGTGTCTAAAAAATCCCAGATATTAATACATGCTTATATCCTTTTTCTCATTGTACATAAATATTAATTTTATTTCACGCTGCTATAAATTTAGACACCAGTACAAAGCAATTTATAATTTTTAGAAGAACAACATTTCTTGTGTTCTATTTCATTTTGTGATTTCACAAAGTCAGGTTTTAGTTTCCACTGAAAATCCCTAACTGTGATACAGTATTTGCCAAAAAAAAAAATCAAACTTTAAGGCAGAGGGAGAAAAATAGTTCAAACAACAACTCAATGAAAATTATCTCTTCAAATCATAGTCAAATAAAAACAAAAAATTTAGGAGTCATCACTGGAAAGATCTATAGATTCTAGTGTTATTCTTGGAGAAGGGCGATCTTTTCTTCTTTTTCTAATTGTGATAATGAATTCCTCCTACTCTTAAAACTGAAATTCATCAGTTAACTTGAAAATATTTTGGTTTCAAAGAACCAACAGTTAGAAAAAGATATCCTTTGGCTTTAAATTCAATAACTAGTACTATATCCTTATATCCATCCTCACATACACATCACAGAATTTCCCTTGGCCTCAAGGAAAAAACCACATTCTAATAAAGACCAATAAAAAGAATGACAATCAGGAGGAAACCAGAAAAATCCAATTTCCCTTCTCTAGGATTTCCTTGTACTATTAAAACAGTGGTTGGGTCAACAGTTCTTAAGGAAATCTGGTAACCAAAGTGCAGGTGGCCAGAAATGGTTGAAAACAAATTCTGACTCTCTCAGAGGAGCCTTGGGGTGAGTTCATACAGGGCATTTCAGAGAACCTTACAAATTTCTCCATTATAAGCATTATAATGACACTGCTGCAAAATGGATACACACTATGGTGAATGTCTGCCTTGTTCTTAAGAAACAAAACAGGCTTCTGCAGAATACATAGGATGCCCCATGTGGGGGTCTGGTTCCTTTTTCTAAAAGTCAGGATGCTGAGCCAAAACCTGAAAAAGTTACAGGGAAATCAATGGTGCAGACGATGGTAATATATATCTCAGCTATAAACTGAGAAAGGGAACCAGAAAAAGGAACTGCTCCAGGTAATAAGAAATTGTGTTGTGCAAGGAGCAGTCAGCAAAGTCCTACAGAAATGACATTTATGTACTTGTATTGGGAGTTTTACTGCTTATTAACCAAGAACAAACTGACAAAGCAACACAGAAATTAATCAAAATCTGCAAACAGAAATGTTAAGAAGTGACAAAGCATTTGGAAGCTGTGTATTCCCTTTTGCTTTACAACAGTATTATGCATGTGGCTTATTTAACTTAAAATAGTTAAACTAACTGAATGTATTAGTTCCCTACGACTGCTGGACCAAATCACCACAATCTTAAAAAAACCGACATTTATTCTCTTACACATCTGGGGGTCAAAAGTCTGGAATCACCAGGTTGAAACCCAGGTGTTGGCAGGGTCACCATTCCATTGTTTTTCCAGCTTACAGAGCTGATTTCCTGGTAGCCCTTACCTCTACCCTTCAAGCCAGCTAGACACCGCAGTCAAATCTGCCTCCCTCTTACTTTGATACTAGTCATTGCACTTAGGACCATCCAGATAATCCAAGAGGCCCTCATCCCCAAATCCCCAACCTAATCATATCTACAAGATCTCTTTTGCCACAGAAAGGTAACATTCTCAAATCCTTGCAGGATTAGGACCTGGATATCTTTGGGGTTAATCTTTGGGGTTATTATTCAGGCTATGACACTGGCTGGCTTAGCTTTTATGTTAATCATCATAAACTGAGCATCCTATCACTGTGGTGTGTCAGTTTCCAAGTCTAGATAATTACCATGCTTATTCAACGCATTATCTATGCTATTCACTGCAGTGACTAGCAATTAACACATTTCTAAAAGCAAAACCAAAAAGTTTTTTCAGGACTAACCTTGAGATTTCTCTCAAGCTGCAGTGAGAATATTACACACATAAACCTTCTGTTTTATGTTGGGTGACGACAAAGCAGCCTCTTGGAGGAAGACAAATTTTAACAGGCAGGACTTCTAAAGGTTTAAATCTCATTTTCATGCCTAATTATTTCAATCTGCACTGAAAGCACTTATTCACTGTTTATGATCTCTTATAAAGCCAGGGAAGTCTTTCAAAATATTTTTTTTCTTTTATTCTAACTCCTTAGCATGCCAAGAATTTTTTTGTCAGTTCATTTTCTTTACTCAATATTTTTACTCAAAAAAAATGTTTTTTACTCAAAATGAATTATATGCTCTGACTACCCAATGAGTTTTAGAGCAAACAGCCTTGGGATATATTTTAGTGACACACATACCTTAGTATAATAGCTATGTATCTCAGTGACACAATTCTGGAGAAAAAAGAAAAAGTTTGTTTTATGGAAGCCGTATTAGTTGAACAGGCTAAAGTATGGCTACCTTAGGAAGCCCTAAGCAGAAATACAATGATGCTAGGGATTTTGTTCTCTAATTTTAACCCATCTTCCTGTTAACTACTTATACCATAGGAACATGGAGGAAAATAAAGATTAAAAAAATACAAATGAAAATAATCACTTTAGTACATAAATTTATGCTCTCCTGACAGCCTAGTAAGTGAACCATAAAGATTATGATCAGTGGAGATGGCCTGCTGACAGAACTAGCCTATGTTCTAGTTCACCTTCCCTCCCTCGACATTCAAAACTACCCTGTATTAATTTTAAATTGCTTTGGAACAATTTTAGTCACACATATACTCCCCTTTTTATGATAACATGCTTGCAACATCATAACCTAGAAGTGGCCTCATAACTGATCCTGTCTTTATGGATACATTCAGAAAAAAATAATACAATATTATGTATGAAATTAAAAAAATTATTTTGGCAGATGCTCTCAATGTACTTGGTTTACATCCAGGATATCCATTCAACATCTTTCATGTATTGTTTCCAATTGATATTTATTGGCCATTACCTCGGGAAGTAACTTTACTCAATAACAGGATTCAAGGGGTGGGAGATCAGTAGTACCTACTCTGAAAATTTTTCCCTTCTAAACCTAATGTCAAACTCTAAGTGTGGATAATTCATTCACACGTAAAGGTGAACTCAAATAGATTTTTGAAGACAAAGGTTGGCCTTGTTTTCATATTTCTGAGGATCGATCTCCAGGGTAATAACTGTATGGTCACAAGATAGTCTTGGTCAGGATTTTCAAATAGCTTCATCAGTGGCCATCTCTCAAGTTTGTTCTTTGTGTGTGTGTGGTTTTTTTTTCTGTTTATTTTTGCAGTTTTTTTTTTTTTTTTTGACCAGGGCTGGGTTTGAACCTGCCACCTTCGGTATATGGGGCTGGCGCCCTACTCCTTTGAGCCACAGGCACTGCCCTCTCAAGTTTGTTCTTAACCAGATAGGTGTAGGTTAGGCGGGTTAGAAGCAAGCAGGGTGGCTGGCAGATGCAGCCAGGCTATTTTAGACTGGCTTGGGTCAGGCTGACCTGGGCTATTGTAGGAATGGGGCTAATCGCTGGGGGCTAATCGCTTAGAGGTGGGTGGTTTTGGGAAGCTGGTTGTTTAAGGAACTGATTAATGTCCTTGGATTTTCTGATGTGGACAGATAAGAATTGTTACGGAACAGAGCTGATAAAGACTCTGGAAAATTTCCGAGAAACCGCCACCCTCACCAGTTGTGTCTAGAATCCACCACTGCAACTTCCTCGACGCAGCTGCTAGGGCAGGTCCTGGTTTGCTGTCCAAACTGTTACACTTTTCTTTTCCCACTAAAACTCTACAGGTTCTTGTTCTCTTTAATTATTTGGCGACTTCCTGAAGCTGTCACAGTGCTGCCCTAACATTTTGGTGAGCCAGCCAGGAAAAGGTCTTGTTGAAACTTCGGCATTCTGCCTGCTTGCACCTGCTGGCTCTGCTCATTCACTCTGTCAAGTTGAGGCTGGTAACCATTCTTCCGTACCAGGAACCAAGAACCTGGGAACACATCTGGTCCATCCCTACCATAAGAATACACTTGTATGATAAAAAGTAAATTAGTCATGTGGTTAAGATCTGAGAAATGTATTCGTAGGTGATTCTGTTACTATGTAAATATCACCAGTGTCCTGGAATAAGCTACTATACGTGCACCTGGGCTACATGGTACAGTCTATTGCAGCTAAGACACGAACCTATCCAGCAGGTTACTGTACTGACTACTGTAGGCAACTGGAACACAATGGTAAGTACTTGTGTATCTAAACTGATTTAAACATAGAAAAGGTACAGAAAGTATAGTATAAAATATTTAAAAATAGTTAACCAGTATAGGGCACTTAACCATACATGGAAGTTACTCTGGGTGAGTCAGTGAGTGGATGGTGAATAAAACTGAGGTTACACTAAATTTATAAAAAATTTACAATTGAGGAAGGGTAATTGGTGGGGCCACACCTACAGTGCATCTTAGAAGGGTACAGGTGGAACTTACTAAATGCAGTATACAAATGTCTTCATACAATAACTAAGAAAATGCCATGAAGGCTATGTTAAACAGTCTGATGAAAACATTTCAGATTGTATATGAAACCTGCACATTGTTCCCCTTGATTGCACTAATGTACACAGCTATGATTTAATAATAAAAAAAGAGAGAGAGAGAGGCTTAGGGAGGCAATGAGAAAACATACCCAATTGACACCTGACTCCATAGAGGGTCAGATTATTGTAAAAGACAAATTTATCCCTTAAGTGGTCCCAGACATTCAACGAAAACTCCAGAAATTGGCTATAGTCCCAGACCATAACATGGAGAATCTTCTTATAACAGCCACTACAGTCTTTTGTAACTGAGATCTAGAGAGAAAGGAGGAAAAAGAGAGAAAGGAACAGAAAAGAATGACAGCTCTAATAATGGCACTCTGACAAACAAGCAACCTTCAGGGGCAGAAGGAAACCAGAGGAGCGAAAAACAAGTGCTTCCATTGTGGTCAGACTGGCCACTTCAGAGAAGACTGCCCCCAGCAGTACCACCAGCTGGGCAAGCCATCTGGCCCCAGTCCAGAGTGCAAGGGTGACCCCTGGAGGCTGTCCCCAGAGGCAAAGGCCTCCTGGGACAGTGACCCCATCGGAGCCCAAACCGGACTGAGAGTGCCTGGGGCAAATTCTCATGGCTCCAGCTTGTGTCATCACCCCTCAAGTGCCCCAGGTTTGCCTTATAGTGGAGCGCCAGGAGAAAAAATTTCTTTTGGACACTGGAGCAACCTTTTCTGTACTTCTCTCTAATCCTGGTCTTTTATCTCCCAAATCCATAACTATACAGGGGGTATCTGGACAGCCGGT
>CAUYON010013338.1:0-27463 GCA_963573935.1 Arctocebus calabarensis
CCACAGCACTCTACCCAGGGCGATAAAGTGAGACTCTGTCTCTACAAAAATAAATAAAAAATAAAAATGAGATTTGTGAATTCATCCATTCCTTAACCCCACACACAAAAGAGCAGAAAGAAAGCCACTGAGAGCAGTGAAGAAGCTGGCTCAGCTCTATGGTTTGGGTCAAAGCACTTAACTCCTCTGGGCTGTAGCTGGTCCCTTTATGAAATGGAAAGTGTGGGCCTGCAACCTCCAAGTTTGCTTGCAGTGATCTGCACCTGTCCCAGCACTGTCCCTCAGGTCTCAGAGCACAGCCTGCTGTGAAAGGGAAGCTTCCGCTAGGGACAAATGGCAAGGAAGAGCTCTTGTCATTCAGGTCGCAGATGTCAGAGCCAACCTTCTTCTCAGGGCCCACTCAGTGAGGAGACCAGTTACTCCTTTTCATGAACTGAGCAGATATTTTTCTCCTCTATTAAAAAGACATTGGAGAAGTTTCTGGTGAAAATACACCCTCCTTTTTGGCTTTTAGTTTTTATGCTCACAACAGTAGGAAAACAACTCTCCAAGAGGGGAGAAGGGCAACCAGGAGGACTTCTTCCCTGACCTCCAGTTGTGGGGTGGGGTCAGGTGGGGGCAGGAAAAGGGAGAGAGTAGCTTCTTGCCTCCCCTTCCTGTATCTTTCCAATTGTGCAGACACTGAAAAATGTCCTGAAAAGAGCAGAAGGAAGAGTTAGAAAAAAATTAAGTTAAAAAAAGTTTATTAAATCATATTTCTATAAAAATAAGGCACATGTTTTCAGTATCTGTAGTATCTGTGGCTGACACCAAGAACTTTGTTGAAAAGAGGGCAAAAACATCAAAGTCTGTGCCAGGGAATTGCAAGTATATTAAAAGATGTCACATTCCTCAAGTTAGTTTGGGAACCAAATGATTGCAGGACTTCACAGAGACCTTAGTGTAAGAATGAGCATTGTGACTCTTGTCCTCTAAAACTCAGTCCCCAACCCCTGGGCCATGGACTGGTGACCATAGCTTATTACATTGGTGGCCTGTTAGGAACTGAACCACACAGCCAGTGGTGAGCAGCCATGAGCCAGCAAAGCTTGGTCTGTATTTACAGCCACTCCCCATTACCTACAACACATCCTGAGCTCCGCTTCCCATCAGAGAAGAGGAGGCTTTAGATTCTCATAGGAGCGGGAACCCTCCTGTAAACTGAACACGTGAGGGATCTAGGCTGTGTGCTCCTCATGAGAATCTGATGCCTGATGATCTAAGGTGGGACCGAGATGGTGATGCTAATGCCAGGACTGTTGCATTTCAGGAAACAAGCGCAGGGCTCCACTGAGTCTGCATTATGGTGAGTTGTGTATATTTCATTATATGTTATAATATCATAATAAAAGAAATAAAGTACATGATAAATGTAAAGTGCTTGAATCATCCTGAAATCATCCTCCCCATCCCAGTCCATGGAAAAATTATCTTCCATGAAACTGGTCCCTGATGCTGCCCAGAGAGCAGTGTTTTCAGAAGACACTCCATGAAACACTGACTTAGGAGTGAGGACTCACTTTCTTTACTTGAAGGTAAATCATGCGTATGAAAAATAGTTATCATCTGTTTATTCAGAAGGCAAAACAAGATCAACACAGGTTTAAAAATTATTCCTTTGGGAAATATAGTCAGTATGCTAAATGGACAGCTGCACTCCCATGCTCACTGAGGCATTATTCACAGTAGGCAAGATAGAAACACAATGTAAGCGTCCATCAACAGATGCACACAGTTTTAGAATGTAGTACATGTACACAATAGAATACTACTCAGCCTTTAAAAAGCAGGGAATTTTGTCATTGGCAACAACATGGATGAATCTGGAGGACATAATGTTAAGTGAAATAAGCCAGAAGCAGAAAGATAAATACTGGATGACTTCCCATCTGCCTTCCCCAGGCCCCTACCAATGTTTCCTTGAAATACCTCTCAAAAAAGCCTTTCACACCCAAATCCTTGTTTTCAAGGTTGCTTCTGGGCAAACCCAATCTTAACTCAACCTCCCAGTCTCTGGCAACCTGCAATTTATGTACATATGGCCAAAACACTTACACCTGAGATTTTTACCCTAGAGCAAGTACAGAATTAAGGACAGCACAGAATTCATTTGCTGGACACCAGCATCAGCTGCAGAGCCCCTGTGGCAGCCCTGCACACTCTGGCTTCCTCACCAGGACATCCTCAACTGTGATCCACTTGATACAACAAAATTTTTCTTTCCATTTATGATGCTCAGAGTTGGATTACTTTATCTGCATCAAAGAAATCAACCAAATGCAAACCTCCATTCTTACACAATCATCCCTATGGAGACCAACAATGCTAGTATTGGAATTTGATCACATGAACTTTAAAGTTGAAAAGAATACTCAAGGCCACCGAGGACAGTCCTTTTCATCACTGGTGAGAAAACTGAGGCTCAGCAAGGGGAAGAGGCTGACTTACAGGTGTGGAGGGATGTAGAGGCAAGAGCCAGACTTGTGCCCACATGGTGACAGCAGGCACTTGAAGGTAGATGTCTGGATTTGGGCCCCACTTGCTGCTTGTGTGATTTTTGAGAAAGTTATTTAAATCCTCTAAGCTCCCATTTCTTCATCCATACAAAGTTGTGAGCATCGGGTGAGATTTTCTACATAAAGCATGGAGCATTAGGAAGCCTTTGGCTTTAACAGGAGACTCAACCAAAAGTATCATTTTATATATGCACATCTATGGAATTATTATCTCACATCACAAGAAGTCCCAGGGCTGTGTAGCAGTTCCTTTCAATATCCTCGAGAACTCAGATACTCTGCGGTTCTGCTGTGCCATTTCCCATGTGTCTTCCAGTCCAAACAGCAGCAGAGCAGGACACTGACCCCTGCCCCTGAAACTGCTGATTTCAAGAAGAAAAGCCCTGCCTAGAAGCCCTCTCCATCTCATTGGCAGATTAACATTACATTCCCACTTAATCTAATTCCTGGCAACAGGAATCCAAGCAGCATGCCTGGATTAGCCCTAGGTCACACGCATCTGCTAACGCTGGGACTCAGTCTGCTGTCTGTAACACAGAGGAGGTGGGGCCACCCAGACATGGGGCTCTGCAGGGAGAATAGGGGTTGGCCTGGAACAACTGCAGGTGAGGACCACCAGCAACCACAGCAGCGGGTACATGAATGGTACTGAATAAATGCTATGTTTAATATAGTAGGTAGTTCTTTCTAAAATTGCAACTCTTTTTTGATTTAAGGCTACTTATCCTTAAAAGGTAGAATTTTCTAGAAGTAGATGTAACATCACCTTAGTTGTTTTTTCCTTTTGTAAAGGGAAAAGGTGGCTGTGGAGCTAGGGAATAAGGGGAAGGATGAGGAAGTAAGGAGAGACTGGAGGAAGAGGCCTGGTGGAATGGAGCCGCCTAGGATCTGCTCCAAGCCAGGCTTTAAAGAATGAACCTCACACTTGCACCCATTTCTCATGGCATCCAAATTCCCACTTGTCCCAAGAGACTTTTCAGTGAGAGCAAGTCAGAAAACAAATCCAATCAGAGCCTCCCCTCATCGTACCTCTTCCTACACCAGGCAGCAGCCAGTGCAGTGGGTGACCAGGCAGGGAGGGATGGCCACACTCCCCTAGGTCTTGTCACAGTGCACATCCTAACCCTCCGTGAACACCTTTCACTTTCAAGCTCCTTGCCTGGGAAGTGGACTGTTGGCCAGCACTCTGTGTGGCTAGGTGAGCAGCAACTGCTCCTTCAGGGGACGAGCAGTCCTCAGGGGACAGAAGGGACACTGCCCTGAGGACTCTCACTGAGGAGAGCTGTAGTTTCCCACCTCAGGGCCCTCCAGCCTATGCTGGCCAGAAGGGCCCAAGAGGACACTGGGACTCCACTGAATGCAGATCAAGTGCCGTCTGGACCAGCAAGCCTGTGATTCCATAGTCCATCTCTTCTTCTCTTGGAGCCTCAGGGTCATTTCTCCCCTGGCTTCTGCTCAGCCTGGCCCAACACCAGCTCAGCCTCTGAGCCTTATAGTTCTCTGTTCACCAGCAACTTCCTGGGAATCTTAACTCAGATATCCCACAGAAGGAATCTGATTGACACAGCTCTAGGGTCCACAGCTGGGTTAGTCTCACTCCCTGAGAATATAGGATTGATAAGGGGAGAGGGGAGCTAGCTGAAGTGTGTCTAGGGGAGGAAAAAAGAGAGGGGCTGAGCTCTTACCCAAGGGGCCTTAGCTAGAGGAATGGGAGAGATGTCCCCAGGTATTTCTAGAAGAAAGACTCTGAGGAGTGTGAATGTGTGTTAAAGCTAAGCTGGCCCCATATACTGAAGGTAGCAGGTTCAAACCTGGCCTCGGCCGAACTGCAAAACAAAAAACAGAAAAATAGCCTGGTGTTATGGCGGGCACCTGTAGTCCCAGCTACTCGGTAGGCTGAGGCAAGAGAATGGCCTAAGCCCAGGAGTTGGAGGTTGCTGTGAGCTGTGTGACGCTACAGCACTCTACTGAAGGTGATAAACTGAGACTTTGCCTCTACAGAAAAAAAAAAAAAAAAAGAAAAGCTAAGCCTTAGATTCTAAAGGATGGTGTTTTTGAGAGTCCTGGCATCCATCCACCTTCTTCCTCCTTGTTCACGCCCATTTTCTAGGTTTTACTGCTAAACAATAATAGGAAAAATAAAATAACAAAGGTAGGAATTTGCAAAGGCCACAAAGCTTCCTAAATTCTAACCATGGAAGCCCTGGGCTAAAGATTCTGCCTCCCTTCTGCTGTGGCCAATGAAAATCTCTTTGGAATGGAATTGGAAAAAGAAGAACAATATAAGCCTAAACCCAGCAGAAGAAAGAAATATCAAAAAAAATCAGGGATTAATGAAATTGAAAACAAAAGAATCATTCAGAAAATTAATGAAACAAGGAGTTGGTTTTTTGAAAAAAATAAATAATATAGATAAACCTTTGGCCAGACTAATTAGAAATAGAAAAGTAAAATCTCTAGTAACCTCAATCAGAAATGATAAAGGGGAAATAACAACTGATGCCACACAGATACAAGAGATCATCTCTGAATACTACAAGAAACTCTATGCCTAGAAATTTGACAATGTGAAGGAAATGGATCAATATTTGGAACCACATCCTCTTCCTAGACTTAGCCAGGAAGAAACAGATCTCCTGAACAGACCAGTTTCAAGCACTGAGATGAAAGAAAGAATATCCCAACAAAAAAATGCACTGGTCTGGATGGCTTCACACCAGAATTCTATCAAACCTTCAAAGAAGAGCTTATTCCCATACTGCAGAAATTATTCAAAAAATTGAGGGGGAAGAAATCATCCCCAACACATTCTACAAAGCAAACATCACCCTGATACCAAAACCAGGAAAAAAACTAACTAAAAAGGAGAACTTCAGACCAATTTCACTAATGAATATAAATGCAAAAATTCTCAACAAAATCCTAGCCAATAGATTACAGCTGATCATCAAAAAAGTCATACATCATAATCAAGTAGGTTTCATCCCAAGGATGTAAGTCTGGTTTAACATATGCAAATCCATAAACGTTATTCACTGTATCAACAGAAGCAAAAACAAAAACCATATGATCCTCTCAATAGATGCAGAAAAAGCATTTGATAAAATCCAGCATCCTTTTCTAATTAGAACACTGAAGAGTATAGGTATACATGGCACATTTCTAAAACTGATCACAGCTATCTATGACAAACTCACAGCTAATGTTTTACTGAATGGAGTAAAACTGAAAGCTTTTCCACTTAGAACTGGAACCTGACAAGGTTGTCCTCTGTCGCCATTACTATTCAAGATAGTGCTGGAAGTTCTAGCCAACACAATTAGTCAAGAGAAGAAAATAAAGGATATCCAACTGGGAGCAGAGTAGGTCAAACTCTCCCTTTTTGCCAACAATATGATCTTACACTTAGAGCCCAAAAACTCAACCACAAGAATCCTGGAAGTCATCAAAAAATACAGTAATGTCTCAGGATATAAAATCAATGTCCACAAGTCAGTAGTCTTTGTATACACCAATAACACCCAAGATGAGAGGCTAATTAAGGACACAACTCCCTTCACTGTAGCTTCAAAGAAAATGAAATACCTAGAAATATACCAAACAAAAGAGGTGAAGGACCTCTATAAAGAAAATTATGAAACCCTAAGAAAAGAAATAGCAGAGGATATTAATAAATGGGAGAACATACCATGCTTATGGCTGGGAAGAATCAACATTGTTAAAATGTCTATACTTCCCAAAGCAATCTACACATCCAATGCCATCCCTACTAAGATACCAACATTGTACTTTCAAGACTTGGAAGAATGATCCTTCGTTTTGTATGGAACCAGAAAAAAAAACGTATAGCTAAGGCAGTTCTTACTGATAAAAACAAAGTTGGGGGCATCAGCATACCAGATTTTAGGCCATATTGGTCAAGACAGCATGGTACTGGCACAAATTTCTATTTGGAGTCAAATAGAAAACCAGGAAATGAAACTAACATCTTACAACCACCTAATCTTCAATAAACCAAACAAGAACACACACTGGGGGAAAGACTCCCTAGTCAATAGAATAGTGCTGGAAGAACTGGATATCCACATATAAAATACTGAAACTTGTGAAAGGACCCACACCTTTCTCCACTCACAAAAATTGATTCAAGATGGATAAAGGACTTAAATTTAAGGCATGACACAATAGCAATCCTGAAAGAAAGCATAGGAAAAACACTGGAAGATATTGGCCTGGGGAAAGACTTTATGAAGAAGACTTCCATGACAATTACAACATCAACAAAAATAAACAAATAGGACTTAATTAAACTGAAAAGCTTCTGTAGAGCTAAAGAGACAACAACCAAAGCAAATAGACAACCTACACAATGGGAAAGGATATTCGAATATTTTGAATCAGACAAAAGCTTGATAACTAGGATCTATAGAGAACTCAAATTAATACACATGAAAAATGCCAACAATCCCATATATCAATGGGCAAGAGACACAAATATAACCTTCACTAAAGAAGACAGGTGAATGGCTAGCAAACATGAAAAAATGTTCATCATTCCTAATTATTAGAGAAGTGCAAATCAAAACCACCCTAAGATATCATCTAACCCCAGCAAGAATGGCCCCCATCAGAATCTCAAAACTGCAGATGCTGGTGTGAATGTGGAAAGAAAGGAACACTTTTACACTGCTGGTGGGACTGCAAACTAATACAACCTTTTTGGAAGGAAGTATGGCAAACCCTCAAAGAACTCAAGCTAGACCTCCCATTTGATCCTGCATTCCCATTACTGGGCATCTACCCAGAAGGATAAAAATCCTTTTATCAAAAGGACATTTACACCAGACTGTTAATCGCGGCTCAATTTATAATTGCCAAAATGTGGAAACAGCCTAAATGCTCACCAACCCAAGAATGGATTAACAAGCTGTGGTATATGTATACCATAGAATACTATTCAGCCATTAAAAAAAATGGAGACTTTATGGGCAGCACCTGTGGCTCAAGGAGTAGGGTGCCAGCCCCATATACTAGAGGTGGTAGGTTCAAACCGGGCACCAGCCAAAAACTGAAACAACAAAAACAAAAAAAGTGATGGAGACTTTACATCCTTTGTATTAACCTGGATAGAAGCGGAACACATTATTCTTAGTAAAGCATCATAAGAATGGAGAAGCATGAATCCTATGTATTCAATTTTGATATGAGGACAATTAATGACCTAGTACATGGTAGGGAAGGGGGCAGCAGAGAAAGAAGGAGGGAGGGGGTGGAGGAAAGGAAGAGCAGAGAGGGAAGGAGGGAGCAGGGTGGGGTCTCAGTGTGTGACACACCTTTTGGGGGCAAGACACAATTCTAAGAGCAACTTTACCTAACAAATGCAATCAGTGTAACCTGGTTTCTTATACCCTCATTGAAACCCCAACAATAAGAAAAAAAAGAAAGAAAGAAATCTCTTTGGAGTTTTTCCATCCACTGTATTCCTTAGGTCAGGACTCAAATTTCTCTGTCTTAAGTTCCAGAATTACAGAGACAGGAAAGTGAAAAAAGTTGCAAAGAGTACATCTCCTCTCTCTCAGACGTAGAAAGGAGACCCAAAAGCGGTGGTGTGACCTGCCAGATTGTGGGAACTTGTCATAGAATCATGTGGCTGGCCTGGTGCCCCAGTGCTCCAGGGGCCTCTGCACAGTGGCCCAGGGGTTCAGAGGGTCTTCCCAAACACCCAACACAGGCTGCAGGGGGACCAGGGGTCACTCTCCTTGCAGCTGGTACAGACCTTGGGGGAGCATCTGGAGCCTCACTCTCTTTGCCTAGCCGTTGCTCCCCTGAGAACTCAAGTTAGTCACCCTGGCCATAAGAGAAATGATGTTGCTATTGCCTCTGAAAGGAAACCAGCCAAAATCAGTATTCATGAAAAACGAATCAAGGTAGGGTTAAAAAATTACCAAGGTGAAGACTGGATCCAACCACAGGTTCCCTGAAGGAGGGAAAACTCAACTCTTGGATAAAATCTTCAGCAGTGCTGAACAAAAAGCTGCAGCTGCCAAACTGCCCTTTCCCTGGTTGTGCCCAGGTGGGGAGGTGAGGTCCTGGACACACACGGGTCCCTCTGCTCACGCACATGGGCCTTGGGCAGCAAGTCCACCCATCTGAGGTGCCTCCCACACTGCGCCACATGGGACTGCTGGCAGGTCCAATGGGTCAATGTCTGCAAGGGGCTGAGCTCTGAGCTCTGCATGAGTTAGTTGTTACGGGCACTGGGCCCAGTGTGCCTGGATCCTCCCATGACGCCCCTAAGCGAAGCAAGCTGTTTTCATCAGCTAAAAGCAGGGGGTTGGTTGGACAGAATCACCTAGAATTCACTTCATAGTTGCCAGAAACGGACAGTCTACCATGGGGTTTTCAGCCTCAGCACTACTGACACTTTGGGCCGGGGGATTCTATCCTGTGCATCAGGGGACCCTTTACCAGTCTTGCTAGCTACCAGATGCCAGTGGATCCTCCTCTGGCTGTGACAACCAGAAGTGTTTCCAGAAGTTGCCAAATGTCCCCAGGAAGGCAAAATCCTCTTTCGGTGAGAACCATTGGTCTGATGTAATGTTCATAATGAATATCTTAGGCAAAATCACAGACTCTACCTACATTTTCTGGTTTAAAGAATCACCTGCCCAGGATTACCTTTTTCTATTAAACCCTGGGAGAACATTCATTTCACATGTTTTACAAGGACCGCCCTCCAGAGAAGAAAAGCAGCAAGGGAAGTCATTGGTGAGCTTATAGCATGGTGGTTTATGAAGCTACCCACTGTGTGCAGAGGCTTCTGTTACAACTAACTGCTGCTTCATACAGGGGCCTGTGGTTTAACCTCTAACCTCGAGCGAAGGCCAGATGTTCACAGGAAGTACCAGCAGACCTACACCAGAGCATTCTTTCCAGGGGTATTTCTCACACCCTAATTCAACCTAACCAAGCCATTGTTCTACTTCCAGGAGCCCTTTAAAAAGAAAATAAAAGGATAATGGGTGGCAGAATGAACTGAATCTCTCCTTTTCATGTCACCTTCTGACCTTGTGACCCAGACTCACTAAATGCAAGGTCTCTACCCTCTCCCCGCATTACAAAGAAAACAGCAGGCTGTGTGAAGGTGTACCCTGGGGCATCTGCTGGGGACCTGCTGGGAGGGCTCAGGCCCTTCTAAGACTGGGTCCCTCCAGGTGCAGGGGACTGAGGTGGCTCCATACAGGCCAGGAGGGGCAACATGGAAACACCAAAAGAGCAGCTGAGCCCTGGCTGGAGCCTGGGGCCAGGCAGAGGGAGGCAGGGAGTGGCCGTGGTAGGGAAGGGAGGCCACATGGAGCCAGGATTCACTGAGCACTTATCACCCACCTCACACTAGTACTTCCTTCAAAAGCACCTCCTTGTCACCACAGTGTGGGAGGGAGCTCTGATGCCAGTGCCAGCAAACTCAGAGGCATCTGGCCAGCTGAGACCAAAGACAGCTGTGTCACTCTGCAGAGCCCAGCCCTTTGCCACACTAGTAGCTCTCAGCCCTGGCAGCAAAGAGAAGTCACCTGAGAAGCTTTTCAAAACACAGATGCCCGGGTGCCAGCTGCCACCAAGGGAATCCTGGCAAGGAAGCCAGTTACATGTTCTCATGGTAAAGGCCCTCAGTGAGCTGAGTGGACATCCAGGGCCTAGAACCTCTTCCTCCCACAAATAGAGGAGAGAGCAATGTGGACAGCAGACAGCACAGTGAGCTGGGGGCGACAGTCAGCGAGCACTGGGAGAGCAGGGGGTTGGCGGCGCTGGCCCTCCCAGGAGGACGGGTGCCCAGCCCTGCGTGATGCCTTCCAGCAAGAGCTGCCTTGGAGTTCACACCACCTGTGTGGCTGTCTCCATCTGTCCTGAGGAGCTGTGGGTCTCAGACAGCATCACATCCCTGGCCGGGGTGGTGGGCTGGGGGCACACTGGACAATATGTGGAGGCACTCTTGCTCCTCATCACTGTGGCAGGGAAGGAAGTGCCACTGGCATCAGTGGGCAGACCAGAGGCGGGGTGGCTCCTGGCTTCCCATCGTACGCAGGACTGCCCCTGCCACAAGAACTATCCAGCCCAAATATCAGCAGTGCTGACAGCAAGACTCTCTGCAGATAGAAACAGGCCTCAACACAACCTTCCTCCGGGTCAGAAACCCACCCTGGACCAGGCGTCATTCAGACAGTCAGGGAATCTTAGGGACCTCGATATAGCCAGCCCAGCAGGGGGCCCAGTGGGCTTTAGGGTGTTCTTAGAGATGCACAGCACTCACCAAACCACACACAAGCTCTGCTGCCTTGACTTCCTGCCCAGGTAGTAAGTGTGTAGCAAACCAACTACAAATGGTGTCCCTTATTATACAAACTTACTCACTGATCCAAAAAATATTCATGAGGGGCCAGTATGTTCAGGGCACAGTGCCTGATTTCCCTGCCAAAATAGCTACCTACCCTGGGATAAGCCTTCGTGTTCAAATCCAATAAGTCCAGGTGAGATATACAGGCTAAGAACCTGGCAAACCCACCCCCTGCTGGCTTATGGTGATTTTCTTCTTGGCTAGCTCACTGGGTAACTTGGCAACCTGGAACCAGGTTTGCAAAAATGCACAGACACCAAGCCAAGATTAACTCCCCAGAGTCTGCACAGAGCCAAGGACAGGTGCCCGACATTCCTCCCAGGCTGCCCGCAGCTGCCCTCCGTCCCCAGGCACAGCCCTGTACCTGGCTCCATCCCAGCTCTGGCCACCCTGCTCCACAGGGCCAGCCCTGTCCCCCCTCAGCTGCAGCAGGGCTCGTGAGGAGAATGAGCTTACCACAGAAACAGAAACTGCTCAGGCAGAGAAACTGGGAAGCCTTGTGCTTCAGGGTCACCAAAGATTTAAAAAGTCATTCTCCCTACTGGAGATCTCATTTACACTGAGCAGAAAGAACAACAAAATAAAAGCCTGTCAGTGGCTTGTGCAGTCAAGGGAAATGCTTCAGAGGCTAAGCTATTAGGGCGACAGGAAAGGGGGAGGAAATACCAGGAAGTCTCCAGGGAGAAGTGGGCAGGCCAGGCTGCCAGGCCCACATGGAGGTTAAAGCCCACCCCTCTCCATAGGAAGGGATACAGGCCCTCCCACCTCAGCTTACCCCATCAAACTTGGCATGGCTGTGTGGGCGAAACCCAGCCAGAGACAACTGTCACAGATACAAAGGGGAGGTGGCCAAAGCCACCCAGCAAGGCAGGGCCTGTGATCACAGCAGACGCTGAGAGTATTTCACCTGTCTCCCAAGTCTTCAGAATTCTCTCTGAAAGTTGTTCCCTCTGGAAGGCTCCTCTGGTCCCTGACATTCATCTGTTCACTCAGTAATCTCCGACTGAATGCATGATTTCACTGAAGGCTCCCAGAGTAAGCTGCCCTCAGTGCAGTCTCTCCTGTCACTCCCTTTCCCCTTTTAAGACTTCCTGATGGGCTCGGCGCCTGTGGCTCAGCGGGCTAAGGTGCCAGCCACGTACACCTGAGCTGGCGGGTTCAAATCCAGCCCGGCCCGCCAAACAACAATGACGGCTGCAACCAAAAAATGGCCGGGCGTTGTGGCGGGCGCCTGTGGTCCCAGCTACTTGGGAGGTGGAGGCAAGAGACTCACTTGAGCCAGGAATTGGAGGTTGCTGTGAGCTGTGATGCCACAGCACTCTGTCCAGGGTGACAGCTTGAGGCTCTGTCTCAAAAAAAAAAAAAAAAAAAAAAGACTTCTTGATGGTAAATAAACAACCATTTGCATAATTATTTCTTATAGTCTTTAAGACCCCCATCCCACCTGTCTAGGGCATCGAGCAGCTTCACACAGGAGCCACCTGCTTGTCACCCTCAGAGCCCAGACCCTATTGGCACCTGCCAGGCCCCAGGACATTCTGAAGGAATGAATGTGTGAACAGCAAATGTGTGAACAGCTTTTGCGTGAACTGTCCAGGCAGCGCTGCTCCAATAGGGAGGCTAGTAGCAAAGGGCAGCTATATATGGGATTTTAAATTTTCTAGAAGCCACATTTTAAGAAGTAAAAGGCAAGAAGTCAAATTAATTGTAAGAATATGCTTTATCCCAATATATCTCAAATGTTATCTTAACATTAAATCAATATAAAATACTACAATAGCAATATTTTGCATTCTTTTTCTCATGTTTCTCACATCATCTTCCACATCTAGTATGTATTTTAACCTCACTGCACAGCTCACTGGACATGCAAATTGCAAAGACTAGCAAAAATCTTTAAATGCACATAGAGGAGAAAAAGACTGTATTTGTGAAAATGCAAAGTACTTGTTTAAATAAAAGCCCCACACCTGCTGAGCCCCACACCTACTGAGTCCACACAATACTCACTCCCACACCTACCAAGACAACACCTACCAAGCCCCACATCTACCCAGTTCATCCCTACCCATTCCCACACCTACCCCGCCCAACACCTACTAAACCCCACACCTACTGAGTCCACACCTACCAAGTCCCACACACTACCCAGACCCAAACTCTACCCAGTCCCACACACTACCCACTGCCACACCTACCGAGACCAAACCTACCCAGTCCATACCTACCCAGTCCCACACCTACTCACTCCAACACATACCCACTCCATACCTACCCACTTCATACCTACTCAGCCCCACACCTATGCAGTCCCACACGTACGCACTCCATACCCACCCAGTCCATATCTACCCAGTCCCATAACCACCCAGTGCATACCTACCCAGTCCATACTTACCAAGTCACACTTACCCAGTCCATACCTACCCAGTCCAACACCTACCCAGTCAATTCCTACCCATTCCCACCTACCCAGTGGGAGTCCCTCCTACTCCATACATACCCAGTCCCACACCTACCCAGTCCCACAACTACCAAGTCCAACACCTACCCAGTCCCACACCTAACCAGTCCAAACCTTCCCAGTAGATACCTACACAGTAGATACTTACCCAGTCCCACACTGACCCAGTCCATACCTACACAGTCCCACACCTACCCAGTCCATATCTACCCACTCCATACCTACCCAGTCCCACACCTACCCAGTCCAACACCTACCCACGCCATACCTACCCAGTTCCACACCTACCCAGTCCATTCCTACCCAGTCCACACCTACTCAATTCCACACCTATCCAGTCCCACACCTACTCAGTCCCACACCTACCCAGTCCCACAACTACCAAGTCCAAACCCACCTAGTCCTTTCCTACCCAGTCCCACACCTCCTCAGTCCATACCTGCCCAGACCTATACCTACCCAGAACCATAACTACTCACTCCAACACCTACCCAGTCCGTACCTACCCAGTCACACACCTACCACTCCGTACCTACACAGTCCCACACCTACTCAGTCCATACCTACCCAAACACACATCCACCCACTCCAACACCTACCCAGTCCATACCTACCCAATCCCACACCTACCCAGTCCCATAACCACCCAGTCCATACTTACCCAGTCCATTCCTACCCAGTCCATATCTACCCAGTCCCCCACCTACCCAGTGCATACCTACCCAGTCCACACCTACCCAGTCCATATCTACCAACTCCATACCTATCCATTCCCACAACTACCCAGTCCCACACCTACCCAGTCCCATAATCACCCAGTCCATACCTACCCAGTCCACACCTACCCAGTCCATACCTACCAACTCCATACCTATCCATTCCCACAACTACCCAGTCCTACACCTACACAGTCCCACACCTACTCAGTCCACAACTACCAGGTCCACACCTACCCAGTCCATACCTACCAGATCTGTACCTACCCAGGCCTACACCTACCAATTCCAACATGTACCCAGTTCATACCTACCCAGTCCCAAAACTACCCAGTGCATACCTACCCAGTCACAAAAATACCCAGTCCATAACTACCCAGTCCCACACCTACCCACCCATACCTACACAGTCCAACAAATACCCAGTCCATATCTACCCACTCCAACACCTACCCAGTCCATACCTACCCAGTCCCTCAGCTACCCACTCATACCTACACAGTCCAACAACTACCCAGTCCATATCTACCCATTCTAACACCTACCCAGTCCATACATATCCTGTTCCATAACCACCCAGTACATACCCATCCAGTCCTTACATACCCAGTCCCACACCTACCCAGTCCACCCCACCCAGTCCATACCTACCAACTCCGTACCTATCCATTCCCACACCTACCTAGTCCCACACCTACACAATCCCACACCTACTCAGTCCCACACCTACCCAGTCCATACCTACCCAGTCCCATAACTACCCAGTCCAAACCCTCTCCAATCCATACCTACCCAGTCCCATACCTACCCAGTCCATACCACCCAGTCCCACACCTGCCCAGTCCTTACGTACCCAGTCCACACCTACCCAGTCCATACCTACCCAGGCCCATAACTACCCAGTCCAAACCTTCTCCAATCCATACCTACCCAGTCCCAAACCTGCCCAGTACATACCTAAGCAGTCCCAAATGTACCCAGTCCATACCTACCCAGGCCCACAGCTGCCCAGTCCATACCTATCCAGTCTCAAACCTACCCAGTCCATACATACCCAGTCCCACACCTACCCTGTACATACCTATGCACACCCACACTTAGTCAGTCCCACACCTACCCACTCCCAAACCTACCCACTCCCACATCTACCCAGTCCATACCTACCCAGTCCAACACCTACACAGTAGATACCTACCCAGTCCCACACTGACCCAGTCCATACCTACCCAGACCCACACCTACCAAGTCCCACACCTACCCAGTCCATACGTACCCAGTCCCACACCTACCCAGTCCATACCTTCCCAGTCCGCACCTACCCAGTCCATACCTACCAACTCCATACCTATCCATTCCCACACCTACACAGTCCCACACCTACTCAGTCCCACACCTACCCAGTCACACACCTACCAAGTACCACACCTACTCAGTCCTGTACCTACCCAGTCCCACACCTACCCAATCCCACAACTACCAAGTCCTCACCGACCCAGTCCTTTCCTACCCAGTGCCACACCTACCCAGTCCCACACCTACCCAGTCACAAACCTACCCAGTCTATACCTACCCATTCTAACACCTACCCAGTCCATACATACCCAGTCCCATAACCACCCAGTACATACCTACCCAATCCATACCTACCCAGTCCCCCACCTACCCAGTCCATACCTACCCACTCCATACCTATCCATTCCCATGCCTACCCAGTCCCACACCTACTCAGTCCCACACCTACTCAGTCCACACCTACCCAGTCCATACCTACCAGGTCTATACCTACCCAGTCCCACACCTACCAAGTCCAACACGAACCCAGTCCATACCTACCCAGTCCATACCACCCAGTCCCACACCTGCCCGGTCCATACCTACCCAGCCAATACCTACCCAGTCCAACACCTACCCAGTCCATACCACCCAGTCCCACACCTGCCCAGTCCATTACTACCCAGCCAATACCTACCCAGTCCATACCTACCCAGCCCATACCTACCGAGTCCACACCTACCCAGTCCATACCTACCCAGTCCCACAACTACCCAGTCTGACACCTACCCAATCCATACCTACCCAGTCCAACACCTACCCAGTCCCACACCTGCCCAGTCCATACCAACCTAGGCCTACAGCTGTCCAGTCCATACCTACCCAGTCCAACACCTACCCTGTCGATACCTATGCACACCCACACCTACTCAGTCCCACCTACCCAGACGCACATCTACCCAGTCCCACATCTACCCAGTCCATACCTACCCAGTCCCACAACTTCCCAGTCCATACCTACCCAGACCCACACCTACTTAGTTCAACACCTACCCAGTCAAACACCTACCCAGTCCATAACTACTCAGTCCATACCTACCCAGTCCATACCTACCCAGGTCTACAACTACCCGCTCCATACCTACCACATCCCACACCTACCAAGTCCCACACTTAACCAGTCCCAAACCTACCCGGTCCATACCTACCTAGTCCATACCTAACCAGTCCATACCTACCCACTCCCACACCTACTCACTCCACACTTTCCCCGTCCAACACCTACCTAGTCCAACACCCACCCAGTCTCTACCTACCCAGTCCCAAACCCACCCAGTCCCACATCTACCCAGTACATAACTACCCGGTACCACCCCTACTCGGTCCCACCCCTACTCATTCCCACACCTACCCACTCCATAACTGCCCAGTCCTACACTTACTCATTCCACGCATACCCAGTCCAACACCTACCCATACCATACCTACCCGGTCCCACACCTACCCAGTCCATACCTATCCAGTGCATACCTACTCAGTCCAACACTTACCCAATTAATACCTACCCACTCCATACCTAACCAGTTCATAAGTACCCAGTCCCACACCTACTCAGTCCACACATACCCAGTCCAACACCTACCTAGTCCAACACTTACCCAGTACACATCTACCCACTCCATACCTAACCAGTCCATAACTACCCAGTCCCAAACCTACTCAGTCCACACATACCCAGTCCAATACCTACCTAGTCCAATACCTACCCATCCATACCTACCTGGTCCCACACCTACCCAGTCCATACCTACTCAGTTCCACACCTACCCAGTTCCACACCTACCCAATCCTCACCTACCCAGTCCTACATCTCCTCAGTCCATACCTACCCAGTCCATTCCTACCCAGTCCCACACCTACCCAGTCCACACCTGCCCCATCCCACACCTACTCAATCCATACCTACCCAATCAACACCTACCCAGTCCATACCTACCCGGTCCATACCTACTCAGTCCATATCTACCCGGTCTATACCTACCCAGTTTATACCTACCCAGTCCCATACCTACCAAGTCCCACACCTACCCAGTCCATACCTACCCAGTCCAACACCTACCCAGTTCATACTTAACCCATTCCCACACCTACCCAGTCCATACCTACCTAGTCCCACACCTACCCAGTCCCCTACTTACTGACCCTGCGCCCACCATGTCTACACCTACTGAGTCCCACACCTACCCAGTCACAGCCCACACCTCAGTGGGATGTCAGGTGAGTCCGGTGCACAGGGAAGCTGAACTTTACTGGGCAATATATTTCCTTTTGCACCTTTTGTTAAGTGTATGCCAGACTGGGTGGCTGACTGCCATGAGAATCAACCTCAAGCTGTCAGTGGCTTAACAACTACTTCTTTCTAGTTCATATCCCTGTGTGACATGAGGTCAAGGAGTTTTGGTCGTCAGGAACCCAGTACTTGCATCATCTGCTGAGGGAGGAGAGAACGTGTGGAAGGCCACAGGAGAGAGCTCCCAGGGGTGGAAAGTGCTGTTTCTCCTTCCTGCCCAGCCCCAGAAGCCAGAACTCAGGAGAAGGCCCACTGACCACACGCAGTGCCACATCTGGTCTCCATGTGCACCTTGGCAGAGAGGAGGAGCCTACATGCTGGTGGCAGAGGTGGGTCCCACCTCTCATTCCCTGCTTCCTCTCTCAGCCTCTCCATCCCATATTCCATCTTTTGGTGCTAAGTTATATCCTGGGTAATCTCTTTATCTTCCAAATCACTGATTTTCTCTTAAATCAATTAAATCCAGATCAAGGGTTGTCAAATGTTTTATTATAGGGTAAAGGGCCAAAGGGGTCTCTGTGGCAACTGTTCACCTCTGTTGTTGTAGCTCAAGAGCAGCCCAAGACCATACACCAACAAATGGAGGCAACTGCGTGCCAATAAAACTTCATTAACACAATCAGGCAGCTGGCCTGCAAGCTGCAGTTTGTTGAGCAGACCACTGTTGTGGCTTGAATGTGTGTCCCTTGCAAAATTCATGTTGAAAATTAATCCCCATTGTGGGCAGCACCTGTAGCTCGAAGGAGTAGGGTGCTGGCTCCATATGCCAGAGGTGGCGGGTTCAAACTGAATCCCAGCCAAAAACTGCAAAAAAAAGAAAAAATTAATCCCCATTGTGGTAGTATTAAGAGGCAAGGTCAGGTTGGAAAGCCAAAGCGAGTGCATCACTTGAGCTCAGGAGTTCGAGACCAGTAAGAGTGAGACTCACTCTCTAATAAAAATAGAAAAATAGTTGGGCATTGTGGTGGGTGACATGTAGTTCTAGGTACTTGGGAGGCTGAGGCAAGAGGATCACTTAAGCCCAAGAGTCTGAGGTTGCTGTTACCTATGATGCCACAGGACTCTACCAAGGCCAAGAGTGAGACTCTGTCTCAAAGAAAAAACAAAATGAGTTAGGGCCTTTGGGGGAGAATCTGCCTTCATGAATGGTTTAGTGTCCTTATAAATGAGGCTTCAGGAGAATTTTCCTGTCTTGCCCTTCAGTCCTTCTTCCAGGTGAAGATGCAGCAACAACGAACCATCTGGAAAGGGAAGACTAGGCTCTTTCTAAACACCAAATCAGCTGGCACCTGGATCTTGGACTTCAGGACTCCAGAAATAAATTTCTGCTCTTTGTAAATTACCCTGTCTCACATATTTTGTTATGCCAACAGAAACAGATCAAGACAACCACTATTTAACCCAACCCTTTGACTTTATTTTAATTACTATATTTTTGAATTTTTTAAATTTCCATTTCTTGTTCAAATCTGCCTATTCATTTTTATAAGCTCTTGCTTTTGCTTTATGGATTCTGTTTTTCCCTGAGGTTCATTTCACATCACTGTACTATCTGTGACTCTCCAGGGGGTGACGACAAACAACTGAGCCTCTCTGTTCCTGCTGTGGTTCCTGCTGCCAAGCTTCCAACAGGAAGTAGAAAGAACTCTTCCAAACAAAGTTTGAAAACCATTACTCAGCCCACATATTGTCTCTTTGGCCAGATCATTTTAATGCCTAAATCAAAATTTACCATATTTTTAATTACAAAACAAGCACAATTAAAGAGTAGTGATCACTAGCTTGCCACAAGGGCTGAATGACCTCCCAGTATCTGGGAGCCCTCCCCCAGCACAGAGCAGCCTGTACAGGCAAGTACTGAGCCGCTTTGAACACCAATTTTGTTGTCTATGGCAAGGTAATAACAATGCCCACCTTCTGGAAATGCCATGAAATTGAACTGAAATAATGTAAGTGACAACGCTTGGCCCACATTAGCTACCAGACAAACATTTTCTTGGGAAAGCTCAGTCTGATGTTTGCATCTTATTACTGCCATGATAATCTCATCGGAAATCTCTTCTTGATCATGAGATGTGTTCTACTTCAGGAGATGTGTTCTACTTCAGCACAGAATGAGTCTGACACTTCTAAAAAGTCTTTGCATGCAGGTGACCTGTCATATCCTCCACACCAGACTTTCCCCAGAGAAACACCCCCAAGCTACACCAATGAAACAAAACACCTGGAAGCTCCTGGGCCCCAGCTAGTCCCACACACAGCATAGCACCAACAACATGCTGTGGCCCCCAAGAGCTCCAAGCTTGACCTTGAGGGATACAGGTAAAGTTCCCCTCATGGGTGAACCCAATACTTCCTCCATTATATGAAAGATCAAGGAACTGTCTCCATCCCCTTCCTGCCCCAACACTGATGGCCAACTCTGTTTTGTTTCAAGGAACCAATTTTTAACTGTTCTTCACAGTTGAAATCCAGTTCTCAACCTTTGAAGTGACATTTATTGCAGTCTTGGGAAAGGTTCGGTGGAGGTGAGAAGTGACAGGTGATGATAATAAGTCAAAGGCTGCTCAGTTCTAATTTAAGGGCAAACTATCACTAGGTCAGCCTGACCACCCAGCAGCCTGCTCTAGCAGCTTGTGACTTCATGTAAATGGTAAACAGGACTGCGATGGTGACAATTTCTTCAGCTTCTAGGATGAGCTGTCAGATTCTGTTCTCTGCTTACACTTGACATCAGTGGCTGGTCAGCAGTGAGGCATGTTAACAAAGCCTTTCAGGCTTTCAGCACTAATCACAGTCATGAAGTCTTCCTCTACACCTGTCTGCCCTTCTGCAGGTGCCCAGTAGGGGTTGGAATAGTATAGAATTGACTGTCCCAATGTGTGTTACCACCCACCACACAAGTCCTCCAAGCTAGGTAGTTAGAATTGGCTTGTGCTAAAATAGCAGTGTGAGGTGAAACACACAGCATTTCAGAGATTTCGTACCAAAAACATGTAAAATATCTTATTCATAATCTTTTATACTGATCTTATGTGGATTAATGAAATACTTATTAAAAGTAATTTCACAGAAAGATGGAGACTTTACCTCTTTCATGGTTACATGGATGTAGCATATTCTTCTTAGCAAAGTATCTCGAGAATGGAAGAGGCTCTGCGCCTGTAGCTCAAGTGGCTAAGGCGCCGGCCACATACACCTGAGCTGGCAGGTTCAAATCCAACCCAGGCCCACCAAACAACAATGATGGCTGCAACCAAAAAAAAAAAAAAAAGCCGGCCGTTGTGGCGGGTGCCTGTAGTCCCAGCTACTTGGGAGGCGGAGGCAGAAGACGTGCTTGAGCCTAGGAGTTGGAGGTTGCTGTGAGCTATGATGCCACGCACTCTATCCAGGGTGACAACTTGAGGCTCTGTTTCAAAAAAAAAAAAGAATGGAAGAAGAAGTATCCAATGTACTCAGCCCTACTACGAAGCTAATTTATAGCTTTCATATGAAAAGCACAAGAATATGGGGAAAGGGGCAAGGGAGGGAAGAGGAGGGGGGAGGTTGGGGCGGAGGGAGAGTAATTGGTGGGGCCACATCTACAGTGCATCTTAACAGGCAAAATACTAAATGCAGAATACAAATGTCTTCATGTGATAACTAAGAAAATGCCACAAAGGCTATGTTAAACAGTTTGATGAAAATATTTTAGCTTATATATGAAACCAGCACATTGTACCCCTTGATTGCACTAATGTACCCAGCTATGACTTAATAATAAAAAATACATAAATAATTAAATAAAAATAAAAGTAATTTCACCTGTATGTTTTTACTTGTTTTCAACATGGAGATTAGAAAACTTTTATTTGGTTTACAGACTCTCATTCTGTCATTCTGGGTAGAGTACCATGGCCTCAGCCTAGTCACAACCTCAAACTCCTGGGTTCAAGCAATCCTCTTGCCTCAGCCTCCCAAGTAGATGTGAATACAGGAACCCACCACAACACCTGGCTAGTTTCTCTATTTTTAGTAGAGACAGGGTCTTGCTCTTGCTCAGGCTGGTCTCAAACTTTGAGCTCGGGCAATCCACATGCCTTAGATTCCCAGAGTGCTAGCATTACAGGTGTGAGCCACTGCCAGCCTATAAAACTTTAAATTACATATGTGGTTTGCATTATTGGCTATTACATTTCTAGCGAACAGGGCTAATTTGGAAGGTGAGGTGGGGATTGATTGCTGGAAATACCACATTGCTCTGACACTTCCTCTCAGTTCAGATTGTGAACAAAGGGCCATCAGAAGCCATTGCTGACTTTACGGTTTCTTTGTTGGTTTGGGTAGAACAGTGGCTCCAAACTTCAATGAACAAAAGTGCTACTCACTGAATTGTGTCTCCCCAAAATTCATATGTTGAAGCCTGAGACCTCCTCCCCTAACTCCCAACTGTTTTTGAAATAGTGCCTTTAAAGTGACTAAGTTTAAATAAATTGTAAGGGTACAGTCTGATTCAAGTTGAACTAATGGGTAGCCTCATAAGAAGAGGAAGAAACAGCAGAGCTGTCACCCAGAGATGTGAGGGCCACAAGGGCAGCATGTGAGGGTCAGGAGGGCAGTATGTGAGGGTCAGGAGGGCAGCATGTAAGGACCAGGAGGGCAGCATTGAGGGTCAGGACAGCAACATGTGAGGGTCAGGAGGACAGCATTGAGGGTGAGGAGGGCAGCATTGAAGGTCAGGAGGGCAGCATGCGAGGACCAGGAGGGCAGCATGTAAGGGTCAGGAGGACAGCATTGAGGGTGAGGAGGCAGCGGGTAAGGACCAGGAGGGCAGCGTGTGAGGGTCGGGAGGGCAGTGTGTGAGAACCAGGAGGGCAGCATTGAGGGTCTGGAGGGCAGCATGTGAGGGACAGGAGGGCAGCATGTGAGGAGCAGGAGGCAGCCATGGAGGGACACGATGGCAGCAGGTGAGGGTCAGGAGAGCAGCATGTGAAGGTCAGGAGGGCAGCATGTGAGGGTCAGGAGGGTAGCATGTGAGGACCAGGAGGGCAGCATGTGAGAACCAGGAGGCAGCATTGAAGGTCAGGAGGGCAGCAAGTGAGGGTCAGGAGGGCAGCATGTGAGGGCCAGGAGGGCAGCATGTAAGGGCCAGGAGGGCAGCATGTGAGGCTCAGGAGGGCAGCATTGAGGGTTAGGAGGGCAGTGTGTGAGGGCCAGGAGGGCAGCATTGAGGGTCAGGAGGGCAGCGTGTGAGGGTCAGGAGGGCAGCATGTGAGGGTCAGGAGGGCAGCATTGAGGGTCAGGAGGGCAGCATGTGAGGGCCAGGAGGACAGCATTGAGGGTCAGGAGGCAGCATGTGAGGGCCAGAAGGGCAGCGTGTGAGGGCCAAGAGGGCAGCATATGAGGGCCTGGAGGGGAGCATTGAGGGTCAGAAGGCAGCATGTGAGGGCCAAGAGGGCATCCTTAATGAAGGATTTCGCCCTGTGGAGCTTGACCTTGACCTTCCAGCCTCCAGAGTGTGGGAAGATTGATGTCTTTTGTTTAAGCCCAGAGTTCATGGTGTTTTATTGTGGTGTCGGGGCAGACCAAGAAGGTAGGCACCACCTGGTGAGTTTGCAGCACAGGTTCCTAGGCCCTCTTCCTGAGAAACAGTGATTCTACTGACCTGAAACAATCCTGGGAATTAGCTTTTTTAAAACAAGCACTGTACCATCTTACATACATGAACCATACTTTGGGATACCCTGGACTAAAAAAAAAAAAAATTACATAGACTCCTATTGGCACTGTTGCAGCTGAGAACTGAACCCCTAATTCTACCCCTTCATAGGCACCAAATTATAGGAGTTTAATCATGACCACCCGTCCTGGTAAAGTATTTTGGAGCATGCAACCTGCCAAACATGTATACTTACTGATACATTAGATATGCCCAACTGTATATCACATACCGAATATTGGTAAAGTTTACTTTTTAAATAACATAAATGTAGGAAAGAAGTTATGCTGTGTTCAGTCTGGATCCCAAAGGGTTGTCTTCGCCCTGTGAGTAGCATGTGAGGGTCTAGAGGGCAGCATGGCAAGGTCTGGAGGGCAGCCTGTGGAGGTGTCTCCCTGACAATACATGATACTCTCACATTTCTTTGCCTTTACATGACATTCCCATCTGTAGTCTGCACCCTTAGAAAACGAATATTTAGGGCCGGGCGTGGTGGCTCACACCTATAATTCCAGCACTCTGGGAGGCTGAGGCAGATGAATAACCTGAGCTCACGGATTCAAGATCAGCCTGAGCAAAAAGCGAGACTCCATCTCTACTGAAAAATTAGAAAAACTGAGGCAAGAGAATCACTTGAGCTCAAGAGTTTGAGGTTGCTGTGAGCTGTGATGCTACAGCACTTTATGGAGGGCAACAAAATGTGACTCTGTCTCAAAAGAAAACCAAAAGGAATGAGAGAAAGATGACGGCCGAGTAGAAGCTTCTGTGCAGCCAGGCGCCATGAGAGTGGGGAGAGAGGACCCCAGGCGTCTCTGGCTGGTAGGTTTCACCCTGCAGCTTCCCTTTGGTGATACAGGAGGTCAATAAGAGACTTCTGGACCCCACTCAGAGGACAGAAGCCGTGGAAAACTAGCAAGTGGTGGGTGCTTTTGTTCGATTGGAGGCTGCCTGCAGCTATAACTACAGCAACGGCTAGTTTGCAAACAGGAAAAGCCTTACCTGGGGGTTGTTTTGGGGGGTTTTTTGGACTTGGAAACTCAATTGAACTGCCTTAGGAGATCTTGGGCCAGTGTGTGGATGACTTTGGGTGTTGTCTGGGGTCCCAGATTGAGCCGCTGAGCTGGAAAGGAGCTAATATCATTCAGCTGTGGGTTGCCCCTGTATGTTGCAGCACTGGGATTTGCCAGGAGACCTGGGGAGAGTAATCTATTGACTGGGCTACCCAAAGCCAGGACTGTGCCACTGGGGAAGTGCAGAGATCCAAGTGTTTGGCCAATTGACAGCCATGGCCCTCAGGGACATAGGGGGAGACTGGATATGGCGCACTGGATAAGCAGGAGGCCACGCCAGGAGAGATCCCAAGGATAAGTGCTGTCCCTGGAAAGCTTCTGCTTAGCCAAGGTTTTATGGCTTGAAGTGTCTTTTGAGTGGGCTGAGGAGTTATTTGGGCTCCCAAACCTGCGGGGTCTGAGTAATCAGCAGAGGCCTCCAGCTCCCACCTTGTACAGCTGTATCACATTGTGATTAACAGCTCATACCTCAGAAGATCACCTGTTGCCAGTCAATACTTAGAAAGATACATATACTGCTTGGTTGTGGGGGGGGTTATTTGTTTTTTAAATTTTAACATTTTTTCCTTGACATTTTTTTTTCCTTTTTATTTCCCCACCATTCTAGTTTAAATACAATCTTCCATTTTTGCCTTTTTCAATTTCATTTTTGCTAGTGTTTTTGTCCTTATTATTTCCCCCCCCCAATTCTACCTCATAAGGGTTTTTGTTTGTTTCTTTTGGTTTGATTTACAGTATTTTTGTCTTTCCTCTCTACCTGGTGGAGGTGGGATACTGTGTCTGAGCTGGCTGGCTAAGAGCTATTGACCTCAAGGGAATCACCCAACCCATCACCCCCAGAGGTAGGGGGTCTCTAAGGTTGGGCCTAGTACCCTACTACACACCTATATTTCTCCTGTTTCTCTCTTTCACTGCCTCTCTTCTTTTTGTCAATATTTCTTTTTACTCACCACTCTTTTCTCTCTCTCTCTTTTTTCCTTTCTGTCTTCTTTAAATCCTTGTTCCCTTCTTGCTCTTTAATCTTTTCATCCATCTGGTCTTGCACCAGAAGGACTCATTAAAACGTTTGGCCAGCGCCACAGTAACTTAAGGAGCAAAAAGAAGTGAAAGGAAAATTAGGGTAAAGAAACACATACAAGAAAGTATGAGGAAGAATCAGAAGAAAAATTCTGGCAACATGAAATCCCAGGCCAGAGTACCCCCTTCTAGGGATAGTGAGATAGCTATCGCAGAAGATCCCTCCTATATAAAAATGTTAGAAATGATAGAAAGGGAATTTAAAGTTCAGATAATGAAAACAATAAAGGAAATTGCTGAGAAAGTGGATAATAACCAAAAGGAAATTCAAAAACAGAATCAAATAAGAGATGAACGATATGAAGAATATAAAAAGGATATAGCAGAGCTTAAGGAGCTGAATCGGTCAATTAGGGAACTTAAGGATGCAATAGAAAGTATTAACAACCGATTAGACCATGCAGAAGAAAGAATCTCAGAGGTAGAGGATAAGGCTCTTGAGGTAACTCAGATAGTTAAAGAGGCCGAAAAGAAGAGGGAGAAAGCAGAACATTCACTGACAGAATTATGGGACTTTATGAAGCTTTCAAGCATATGAGTTATAGGTATCCCTGAAGGAGAAGAAGAATGTCCCAGAGGAATGGAAGCCATTCTAGAGAATATTGTAAATGAAAATTTCCCAAATATCATCAAAGATTCTGACATACTCCTCTCAGAGGGATATCGGTCCCCTGGTTGCCTCAACACAAATAGAATCTCTCCAAGGCATATTGTGATGACTTTATCCAAAGTTAAGACAAAAGAAAAGATCTTGTGAGCTGCCAGGAGTAAGTGCCAACTGACCTACAGGGGCAAACCTATGGGTGACCACAGACTTCTCTAATGAAACTTTTCAAGCCAGAACACAATGGTCTTCTATCTTTAACATACTTAAACAGAACAATTTCCAGTCCAGAATTCTATACCCCACCAAGCTGAGCTTTAAAATTGATGGACAAATCAAATCTTCTATTGATATGCAAACATTGAGGAAATTTGTCACAACAAGACCAGTTTTACAGGAAATATTTCAACCTGTCCTACATACTGACTATCACAATGGACCTTCAGCAAAGTGAACACCCAGAAAATTATAGGACAGAACCTAGTTTCCCCAATGATGCAAAAGACAAAATTAACCAACGGACATTCACCAAATAAGATGAATAGAATGCTATCACATTTATCAATTATCTCAGTACATGTCAATGGGTTGAATTCCCCACTGAAGAAGCATAGATTAGCTGATTGGATTAAAAAACACAAGCCATCTATCTGTTGTCTGCAGGAAACTCACCTCACGTCAAAAGACAAATTAAAACTCAGAATTAAGGGTTGGAAGTCAATTTTTCAGGCAAATGGAACTCAGAAAAAAACAGGTGTTGCAATCTTATTCTCAGATACATGTGCATTTAAAGCAACTAAAGTCAAAAAAGATAATCGTGGTCATTTTATATTGGTTAAGGGAAAAATACAACAAGAAGACATTTCAATTCTAAATATTTATGCACCCAATTTAAATGCTCCCAGATTTGTGAAACAGACCCTGCTTAGTTTGAGCAATACGATATCCCATAACACCATAATAGGGGACTTTAATACCCCTCTCTCAGAGCTGGACACATCTACTAAACAGAAATTAAAAAAAGATATTAGAGACTTAAATGAGACTTTAGAACAACTGTGCTTGGTAGATGTATATAGAATGCTTCATCCCAAAGATATAGAATATACCTTCTTCTTATCATCTCATGGAACATTCTCCAAAATTGACCATATCCTTGGACACAAAACAAACCTCAGCAGGATCAAAAGAATTGAAATTCTACCTTGCATCTTTTCAGACCACAAGGCACTAACAGTGGAACTCAACTCCAACAAAAATGCTCA
>CAUYON010013340.1:0-18403 GCA_963573935.1 Arctocebus calabarensis
AAAAAAAAAAAAGAAAGAAAAGCAGAGAACAGATGGACCTCCGAACAGCATCTTTCCTCTGAAATTCTGTCCTCCACATGGGAGGACAAACGTTGAGTGGTTCATACAAAAGAGTTCAAGGCCAATTACCTGAAATCCACTTCCTGAAAGCCTATTTCCCAAATACTGAAGGACTTTTTACAACGCTGTATTTATTTATCACTTGTTAAGCATTTTATTATGGAAGTTGTCAAGCATACAAAAGTTGAGAAACTCACGCCTACCTACCTACGTCTAGATTCAACAATTATCAACACACAGCCGTCTGCTCGTTTCCTATGGTTTTCTCTGTGCCTCACCTTCCACATATACTGAATTATTTTAAAGTAAACCACAGATATCATGTAAGTATTCTATGAATATTTGTATATGGCCCCCTAAAAGACAAGAAATCTTTTAAAATAGCATTACCACCATTAATACCCTCCTTTTAAAAATTATTCATTAGTATCATCAAAAATCTAAATAGGGCAGGGCACTGTGGCTCATGCCTCTAAATCCTAGCACTTGGGGAGGCAAACACAGGAAGATCACTTGAGTTCAGACAGGCCTGAGCAAGAGCAGCACCTTGTCTCTATGAAAAATAGAAAAACTAGCCAGGTATTTTGTTGAGAACATGTAGTCCCAGTTACTCTGGAGGCTGAGGCAGGAGGATGACTTGAGCCCAGGAGTTTGAGGTTGCTGTGAGCTAGGCTAACACCATGGCACTTTAGCCTGGACAACAGAGTGAGACTCTGCCTCAAAAAAAGAAAAGAAAATCCAATCAGAAAAAACCTAATCAGTGTTCGACTATCTTCGAATAGTGTGCATTTTGTCATCACAATTTTTTTTTTTTTTTTTTTTTACAGTTTGTTCTAATTAGGGTCCAAACAAAGTCCCCCACGTGCTGTGTTTGGTTCATGTGTCTCTTCATTTACAATTTTCTTTTTCTCTGCAATAGACCTGTAAATAAATCGGGTTGTTTGCCCTATAAAATCTCTCCGATTCTGGATTTAGCTGCCCTATAAAATCTCTCCGATTCTGGATTTAGCTGGCTGCATTCCCCATGCTGTCATTTAAAATGGTCCCTGCCTCCCCTTATTTTCTCTGCCCACTGGTTTGTGGATCTGGACACGTGCTCAGCTCCAGGCTGGGTTCTTTTGACACGCCTAATTCATACATCTTATCTTTCTCCTTGTCATGTTAAGCCTGATCCGTGAGTCGAGTGTCAAAGCTTCATTATTTTTTCTTAGTCATTTTTGTATAAAAATAGGGAACTTTCTTTTAAGTGCTATATACCATCTTTTCTATTTTTGTGGATTTATCCTCACCCTCAATTCATTCTATTTCTAAAGTGAAATATGTAGAAATACGTTAGAATATGGTAGATTCTGTTACACAGTGAGTGTTTCTATACCCCACAAATCTGTGTGTCAAAGCCCTAACTCCCAACATGATGGTTTTCAGAGATAGGACTTTGGGGGGTGATTAGATTTAGATTAGGTCTTGAGAGTGGGGCCCTCATGGCGGGATTAGTGCCCTTACAAGAAGCACCAGAGACCTTGCTCTTTGTCTTTCTCCACCATGTGAGGATACAGAAGAAGGTGGCTGTCTACAAGTTAGGAAGAGGCCCTCATCAGGAACCAAATCAGCCAGCATTGATTTCCTAACCTCCAGAACTGTGACACATAAATGTGTTTTGCTTAAGCCACACAGTCTATGGTATTTTCTTAAATAGTTTATCTGAGAATCACAGAGGTTAAGGCTGAGGTGGAATGAGACCAAAACTTGAAGAGGAAAACACTTAGTAAAGCAGTTACTTGGCAGTTGCAAGCTGTGTTGGCCCGTTTCCAAGATAATGTGTATCCAGAATTAAGCAGAGTCATCTGCTAGCTGTGTAACTTGGATAAGTTACTGAATCTCTCTCTGTGCCTCGGTTTCCTCACCTACCTAAAAAACAGAGCCATAGTAAACTACCTCAACCCCAAACACAATGTGAGAATGACACACTCCAACTAAAGCTCTAAGTGCTCAGAAATGTTAGCTACTGTTGTTCTGTATCCCAATTGGATGTTTTTCCCCTCAACATTTCCTATTAGAGTTCGTGACCCATAACAGGGTCTTGATCTATTCTTGGGACTGGAGCATAGGGCCATCACCATAGCTCACTGCAACCTCAACCTGTGGGCTTGAACAATCCTCAAGTAATTGAAGCATGCTGTTTAGGGTGCTGCTACCTTGACCAGGAGTCTCCAACTCCTGGCCTCAAGCAATCCTCTCGCCTCAGCCTCCCAAAGTGCTAGGATTATAGGTGTCAGACCACATAAAGAATAAAGAGGTAACAACTAAAAGAACACTTTGAAAACATGCTAGGTTAAAAGTAATATTAGACAACCTATTCTGAGTATAGATGGTGAAATCCAGACTCCCTGCAGCTATTGGCTGAGTCTGCCAGGACTGTTTATCAGCACACTCTGATGCTCGATTCTGAACCCAGAGAAGGTAGAGGCTTACAAACACTATAGTCACAAACAACACCAAGGGGAAAGTGAGTCATTCCAGTTCGCATTTTCCAAACTATAGTTCCTTGTTACACAATCCCATGGCTGGCTGTGCCATCCCGGCTGACACTGAGCCATGTCCCTTTGGCTGGACAGACTCTGGTGACAGCTGGCATCCTTGGAGTATGCTGCCTTCCAGCAAATCTGAACAATATAACAAGATGAGGTCAAGATGTGGGGTGGGGGTGAGAGGGTCTCCCCTTTGTTGATGCAAACTGAAAGTAGAAATTACATTTCAACATCAGAGAAGCAGTCAAGAGAACTATTTGTCCATGACACTTGACTAGCTAGGTGCCCTAGCAAGAAAAATCCATAAATCTAGGTGGAAACTCCATAAAGGCAGGGACGTTCTGTATGTTTTATGCACTGTATGATTCTGGTAACTTGCCCAGAGGGTGTTCAGAAAAAATTAGCTGAATGAGCACATGTAAGTGCACTTTGACGGCCCCGTCCGGGAAGCCCAGCTTCATGAACCTTCACCTAACCTCAGACCACCTTCCAGAATTCTCCTTCCTCACTCGCAACCCTCACTTGTAAAACTGCACTCATTGAAATATTGCTTTAGGTAATAATCACATATGTGTCCTGTCTTCCAAACTAGAATTGAAACACTTTGAGAGAAGGAACGACATCCTCTGGAGCGTGGTTTTGTGAGCCGGGAGGTGAGTGCATTCATCAGTGCTCAAGAGTGGGGTGTGGATGAACAGAGGCTGCTTGGACAGATGAATGAGAGCGCATGAAAGGCAAGGCTGGAGACTCCCTGGACCCAGCCCTGCAGGTATCTCTAGTGAGCTCACCTAAGGCGCCCTTCCCTGTCCACAGCAGGATGGGGCCCCTCCTTGCTCTTTTCCACAACACAGTCTTGAAAATGCATGGAAGCACTGGTCCCAAAGGGTTAAAACAGATGCTTAACATTGCGTATTGTTCCAGGGAACCCAGAAGCCAGGACAGGCTGTGCATGTTTAGACAAGATAGAGAAAGCCAGCATCTCCCTCTAGGCAAGAAGCAGAGCAGGAGAGCAGGTTTTTTATTCCTTTGGCCTTGAAGAACATGGCGGGTAGAGCAATTCCCACCACTCTCCAAAAGGAAACTTAACGTAATTGGGGGGGAAACCCCGAGGTCCCATACACGGCCCTTTCCAACATTTTCAATCAGATTTCATGACCCACAATCATGCAATCATGTAAAGCTTAACATGATATGTATTTACTCCTAACTCACACGTGAGTAAAATGACTTTGTTCTAAGAATTTGGGTTTTTCTTTTCAGGACTCTTCCCAACAGGATCCAGACACTTTCCAGAGGCCTCCCTATGGCTATGCCATTTTTTGTTGTTGTTTTAAAATTTGTAAGTAGTGAAAGGATGGCAAAACTACAGGAGCAGTCAACTATGAAGACTGAGAAGTCTGGGAACGAAATTCAGTGTTGAAATCAAGTAAAAGTTACTCCAGAGTTAGTAAGACACATCCAGGAATACATCCATCCTGCACCAAATGGAAGCCAGGCATGAGAAAAAAGTCAAATCACCAACAGGCTCCCACAGGCAAAGGTGGGAAGGTGAGCCCACTGTCCCCAAGGACATACAGCATGCCCTAACCCACCTCCTGCCTTCCTCCGATGCTGTACATCCCTCTCTTTGCTCAGTAGTCCCTTGCCAGTCCTTCTGAAGTCCTCCCTGCCTGTTCTAGGCTTCCCCAGTCTCTGCCTCCTCAATCCCCCCAGTGGTGACAGGCTGAAGAAGTCACCAGGTGTTACAGAGCCTGACCCTGAGCTGAGCACGGCACTAACCCCACACAACCCTATGGTAGACCATATTATTATTACGACCATAACTCTCTGCACTTCAGAATCCTTTAGCACCTTTTTAAATTCCCCTAGGAGCACTCATTCTCCAACTGAGTACGAGGGCCCTGACTCCCTATAAACTGTCAAACAGAGACATGGGCTGCAGGGAGGGCTCCAAGCCACAACATAAACCCAGCACAACCACCTAGACTACCAGTTCACGGAAAAGGTTCCTAGATGGCAAAATCTGTGAGGTTCTCTGCCAACTGGAAAAGCAGATACTAACGTTTCAAAGCAAGAATTTGCTTCAGTGTAATACAAGCTGCTCATGCAGAACATGGGCCCCTAGGTGGGAGCACAGCAGGTGGGAGCACAGCAGGACGAATGGAAGAGTGGGTGGGTGACCCAGGTGGCTGAGTGACCCAGGCCACCCTCATCTGCTCCCCCTCTTTGGTGGTTGCTCTGATGACGGACGCAGCTCCCAAAAGCAGACCTTCAGGACCCTCCCCTCTGAGATTCCTTTCAATCTACTTACCCAAGTTGAAGTTCTCACAGACTGGTAAATGCAGTGAACTTATTTGCAAGCCACAGTCATATCTGCCTAGCAACCCAACACGAAGACTTCAAGGATTATAAGCATGGTCGGAGAACAGGCAGGCCAACTTTGCACAAAGGAATCCGTTCTCATGCAAATGACCCAAAGCTAGAGGGCTAGGAGAGACCTGGGGACAGCCCTGAGGAGCCAATTTTTTTCCCAAGAAGATATTGGGGGGACTTTGGAAGAGCATCTTTATAGCTTTGGCCATTGTAAAGGAAAGGCTGGAGGGCACAGCACCTTGGATTATGACAGACAGAACAGGAGAGGCTAAGAGGGAAACTGAGACCTTAACTTAATTTACTGATTTTTCCCCCCTTTTGGTCCTATTCTCCAGACTCCAAAGGTTCTTTTGTTCTTATTTAGAACTAAACAGAGTTAGTTTTGTTTGGGGGGGTTTGCCTAGCATGGTAATGCAGTGCTTTCCACGGAGAAGTTAAGAAAGCAGGAGTTTTCACGCTTGGTCTCACTAGGATTGAGGGAACAAGGTGAAGCCAGCCCTTAACCAGAGTGGGCAAAAGTCATCAGTTTGTGGCTAAGGAGCCTGCACTGAGGCTGGGTTTCCAGTGATCTCTCCACTTTTCTAACACAGATGGCAAGCGTCAACCTCAGATGATCTCTAGTCACAAAAAGGGCTTGTGTATATCTATAAATGTGGTGTAACTTTGGGCTAATCCCTCCCATGCTCAGTGCCTTGACTTTCCTCATCTGTAAAATGGGGGTGAAAGTTACATGCAGATTGCTGACGGGATTAAAATCAGATCATGCATGATGCTTAATATAGTGTTAGGAAAAAGCAAACATGAAAAAAATATAATTAATTTTAACAAAGACTAAGAGAAATATCAGTGGTAACAATAATGATACATTATTATTACAATTATCCCTCCCCCCAAAATAGCCAAATTTCAATTATGAAACCGTCAGATGCAAGTTTTTGAATCATTCACTCACCTCCAAGGCTTTAGGCGTTATTTGTCTAATTTTTAAAATCAAGAAGCTGAAATACTGAAATGTTACACGACCTTACTTAGATGGGTTGCACCCTTAGACCTCTAAGACAATACAGTCCACAATGTGTCACTATTACCTATGACCTTTCCATACTGAGTCCAGTGGCAGGTCCTAAATATGAAAATGTAAGATCCTAAATATCAAAGATGATGTTTATAGGTAGTCCTGCTTTAGCATTAAGTGATTTCATAATAGTCATTAAAATCAGTTTCTAAATATCATTCCATGTAGCTTCTCTGAAGAACTCAAATAAGGATCTCTGGCAGGGCATGTGCTGGAGGCAGCACTTTTTTATTCTTTTTTTGAGTTGAGGGTTTTCCTTTGTCACCAAAGGAAACTTGAGCGCAGTGTCACAATCAAAGCTTACTGCAACATCAAACTAGGTTTAAGGGTTCCTCCTGACTATGCCTCCCAAGTAGCTGTAACTAGAAACAGGTGCCAGGGTAGCCTGCTAATTTTTTTTTTTTTTTGAGACAGAGTCTCACTTTGTTACCATTGGTAGAGTGCCGTGGCATTATAGCTCACAGCAACCTCAAACTCTTGCCTCAAGTGATCCTCTTGCCTCAGCCTCCCAAGTAGCTGGGACTATAAACTCTGGCCACAACCACGGCTATTTTTAGAGATGGGGTCTGTCTCTTGCTCAGGCTGGTCTAGAACACGTGAATTGAGGCAATCCACCTGCTTCGGCCTCCCAAAGTGCTAGGATAGCTGGCTAATTTTTAAATTTTTTAGGGGAGGGGGAATCGGGCTATGCTGCTCAGTCTGGTCTCATATTCCAGCCTCAAGCTTCCCAAATTGCTTTGGATTACAGGAGTGAGCCCCAGTGCCTGGCTGGAGTCAGCAATTAATTGGCCTTCATAAACCATAAATTGTAACAGAGATAAGACCCAGCGGGTACTGAAGCCTTAAAATATGCCAGTCACTGTGATCTGAACGTTACAGACATCATAAATTAAACCCTTCAACTCTGAGAATACCATTATTAGTCCCCATTTTACAGATTTGAAAAATAACTCTCTAAAAAATTAAATTACTCTTCCAAGGTTGAAAGCTACTCAGCAGAACCCTGGCTGTACAGTACTGGCCCTAACAGGGCACTTCCCACCCATGAACCTGCTCCCCACCTTAACCCAACCAGAGCTAGTTAACAGCAAAGGATGGCATTTAGCCCATCCCAACACGGTGAGAGAAACCAACGAGCAAGGAAGGCGTTTTATTAAAATTCAGATCCCAACTCCTCCGGGCGACGACCCTCCTCCGTGCACGCACTCCCAAACTAGGCTCTCTTGAGTTTCTGACATCAGAACCACATTCTCCGAACCTCAATGAAGGGAGCAGCCAGAGCCCAAGTCCGTATAAGGCATGTAAATAATATGGCTTTTGTTTCCCAGTTCCCAAATTTATCCGAGGGATGCGAAGAGGCTACCGAAAAGCCAAGTTTGCGCTCCCCGCGGGCTCTGAAATGTCTGCTTTGTCCCCAGGAAAGAGCTAGCTCATCACAGGTTTCCTAAGCATCACCCACTGAGTCTGCAGTGACCTTGGAGGTGGGGGCTTCGGGATGAGGGGCACCGGCTCCCTAAACCTCTGGGCCCCAAACTGAGGGCTCCCCGCGGGCAAGTCGGCAGTGCACCTGTGCCGACGTCGCCTCCCGCCGGGCGGGGTGCGCGCGCGCCTCCGGTCGGGGATGCTGACTCAGCTCCGCTGTTCGCATTCCTTTCGCGCAACGCGGATGCTGTTGCTGCTGCAGCAGCAAAAAGTGGGGGGAAACCAGGCACCCGGAGCAGCCCGGTCGCTCGCTCCCTGGGGCCCGCTGCGACACTCTCTCCCCACTCCCGGAAGGGGAACCACGAGGGTGCGCGAGTTGACGAAATTGAGGGAAGTGAGCGCTGCAGGAGGAACTCGGGCGCCGCGCGCGCAGCTCACACCCAAACTGGAAGGAACCTGTTCTGCCCGGGGCGGGCGCGAAGCCGCCGCCGCGAGCGCAGCGCGGGACCAGCGCAGGCGCGCGCGTCACCCCTCCCCGCTAAATCCCCAGATCCTCAGACCGGGGGGAGGGCTGGGCAATGGGCTCGCCGGGGGGATTCGGGGAGGTGGCCGCGGGACGCTCGGACAAGGTGCAGCGCCCAGACTCCCATGCACGCTCGCGCTCCTACGTATCGCATTGCAGCCAAGCGTCGGGGTCTGGCCGGGCCAGGAGCGCCCGGATGGGGGGATTGGGGGAGTCACGCCAAGGACCCCGACGTTGCCGGCGGAGGCGGCCGGACTACAGATGGCGACGCCGTTACCTTCCGTGACCCCCAGCCCCGGCTGCGGGCGGGAGGGCGGGCGCGTGCCCGGCGCGGCCCCGGTCCACGTGGGCCGGCGCGCGCGCGCCAGGCCGGCCCCCTCCTTGGCTGCGCTCAGCGCTCGCAGCACATGGTCGGCGGCGGCGCGCCCCCGAGGCCGGCAGAGACCGGCTGCAGCCGGTATAGGATAAGAGATAGGCAGCGACGCGGGGCCGGGGCGCGGGCAGCAGCACGCACGACCCCGAGCTCAGGCAGCCCGGGTGGGGGGCGGGGGGAGGGTGTGGCTCGGGTACCCTAAGCGCGGGAGTGGGTGGAGGGCCGGGCAGCACCGGCCTCACCCGTCGGAGCCAACTTGGGCCAGACTCGGGCCCGCCCCTTAAGGGGTTAAACCTTTTCTCATGTTACCGAGCGGCTTATAAGAAGGGGGAGGCCAAGCCTCCGCCTTATTGAGAACCTTTTGGGGTTTATTCTCTTCCCTTCTAACTTGGTGAGTTGGTTTTATTATTTTACGTGCTTAAAAGTTTGATTGTGGGGTATGGGTTGTTTTTTAAAAATATGTGTTGGGGCCTTTTTGGAGATGGGAGGTGGAGGAGACCATTAAACATCTTAACATTTTGGAGAGATTGCTGCGAAAAATACTCTGACAGTTAGAAATGCTCGCGGCCCCTAGGATGACGCGCTCTCGCCGGTCTGGGCAGCTGAAAGTTGCATGTCCGTGACCCTGGTACAGTTGGATCCCGGAAAATGCCTAAAGGCATGCCTCGTCTTTGAGTACCCCTCATCCCGAGTTTAGGGGCTCCAGGTCGTCGAGCGAGTCGGGGACTAGGGGCTGAGCCCCTCAGTGGGTTTTCCGCATGAAGTTGCCTGCGCGTCGCTAGAACGAAATGTCAGAGGTACCTTCCTTACCCAGGCTGGCGCGCGCACGCAGAACGGCCACCGAGGCAGCGCGGGGGAAAGCGGGGTTCCCGGTCTGTCTCCCCCTGCGAACACACGACTGCTACCCCGGGATGGCTGCCGCTTGCCCCCCCGCCCCCACCCTCTGGGAAAGGCAGAAATTTTCCTGCAAAGCGCGGGTCCTCCACCTTGACGGTCAGAACTGTCAGCTGCTGACGGCTGGTCCCGCGCAACTTCCAAGGTTCCCGGGGCTGCCGGCCGCAGGAAAGCGCTGGTGTAGCCGACCTGTTCTGTAGCCAGAGAGAATGGTTTGCAAGAGGAAATGGGTTATTTCCTTCTGGGTTGTTGTTGTCTTTTCATCACCACCACCCCCAGCAGAAAAATCATAGAAGTTTGTTGGGTAGTACGTAAAATGCTCCAAACGTGGGGAACGTCAACCTTAGGAAAAGCTCCCGGTGCCAACTAGGGGAGCGCAGTTACAACTTGTCAACCTGGAAGCCAGTTCTGTTTGCACAGTTAGACACTCCATGCCAGCTCCTTCTCGCAGGAGACGGTTTCTACCCTGGGAATGCGATTTCTCAGTGATCTTATTGTTTTTGCAAATTATAGTATACGGGTGTCTTGTCTGCAGAAGAAAAAAATGCCAAGTGCTTATGCTGAAATCTCGAACTGATGCATCTCCCCGTGTCCCAGGCACCATTACATGGCATTTTGGGGGTCAACAGTAAATCCTGCCAGGATGATACAGTAGAAACACCTCTCCTCATAATTAAGGGGGGAAAGTCCAAGATAGAAACTTACAGTATGTAAATAAACAATGCAGCCAAGTGGAAAAGCTTGCAGCTAAATGAGTACCATTAATCCTGAGTTTTCCTTCTGTGGTTTCCAAAAAAGGACTTTTCCTCAGTGGACCTCCTGAGGAGGACACTTAAATGAAGGGGTCATGTTTCAACATCATTGTCTTGTAAACTGGGTGAATTGATAATATCCAGTGAGTTAACTCTGTGAGGCAGAGGTCCAAGTTAGGTTTGGGATTTGGGGCTTTTTTTTTTTTTTTTTTTTTTGAGACAGTCTCACTCTGTTGCCCTGACTAGATAAAGTGCCGTGGTATCAGCCTAGCTCACTGCAACCTCAAACTCCTGGGTTCAAAGTGGTCTATCCTCTTACTTCAGCCTTCAGGGACTACTGGCACCCTGAACTGGCCACAACCCCTGCTAATTTCTTCTATGTTTAGTAGAAATGAGGTCTCACTCTTGCTCAGGGTGGTCTTGAACTTCTGAGCTCAAAGGGTCCCCCAGAGTGCTAGAATTACAGACGTGATTCTAGGCAGATTCTTGGCAGAAAACCCTGCCAAGGATTTCTTTTTTAATAGAAAATTCAGATGAACTTCAAATACAGACTGGTTTTCACAACTGGAGCTAGAAACAACTTGTCAAAGCTGTTCTCCAGGCTACACCTTTGAGAAGATTAGAGATTCCCATGGCATATGCTGAGGCTCTGCCTACACCAGTAGCCAGTCCCCTTTTGATCCAAAGCCAGCATTTTGAACTTTGCTCTGAACAGACCTTGGACTAACGTTCTGATGGTCTGTAATTCATTTTTCATGCTCTCAGACCAAATCTTTTCTAGTGTACCTCCCAGGTAAACTGATTTCCAAGCCTTTGGAAAAACATCCACTTATTTGAAAGAGATGCTTAAGAAAACCAATGCTACTAGGAAGTACTCCAAACTGGCCAGTGATTTTGTTGTTATACTTTCTCCAGAACATTAGCCTGAAGGGAAGATGGCTACCAGGAACCCCCGTTCAGAATTGTAGAATTTTATAATAAATTGGAAAAGGTATGAGAGACTGTCAACCCCTGATTTACAGATGATGGAATTTAGGGATTAAAATGGTGGGATTTAGGCGTTTCCCCAGATCGTGCAATGGATTAATGGTCATGCAGGCTGCAAAAAGACCAAACCAGGGCCTGGCCTGTAAAGGGCTTCCAAGGATATTTACAGCAAGTCAGTGTCAAAGACTATCATAGAATTATAGATTCTTATGACGGGAAGGGATCTGAGATCATCAGAGGCTAGACGAGAACTCCTTTTTTTATAGTTATTTTGATTTTAGGTGAAAATAGAGAAAAGAGGCCAGCCCAGTGACTCATACCTATAATCCTAGCACTCTGAGAACCTAAGGCAGGAGGATTGCTTGAGCTCAGGAGTTTAAGACCAGCCTGAATAAGAGTGAAACTCCACCTCTACTAAAAATGGAAAAATTAGCTGTGTGTTGTGACAGGTAGCTATAGTCCCAGCTACTTAGGAGGCAAGAGGGTCCCTTGAACTCAGGAGTTTGAAGTTTCTGTGAGGTAGGCTGGCGTCGTGGCACTGTAGCCGGGGCAACAAAGTGAGGCTCTGTCTCAAGGAAAAAAAAAAAAAGAAAATAGAAAAAAGAAATGATTTGCCCACAGCCGTAGAATCAGGTATCATGCTTCACGAGTTAGATCCTACACAGCTGACATCCTTTCCCATAACCTGTCTGGGGATCAGATTCCCTATTTTGCAAAATGAGTAGGATTTTACAGAGCTGTTGCACAAGATGAAATTCCAAGTCCCTTTCAGCTTTAACAGTCAGTAATTCTAACTCCATTTGGGGGCTACAGGTTCATCCTAACCCCATTCCAATATGTTTTGATTCAGGTAGGTTCTGAGCCCTCCATTCAAGCCGTAACACCTTATGGACACCCTTCTGGGTTAGAACAGCCATGCCAATGTGACCCTGCACTTAGTAACCACTTAGTCCTGACTGCTTGTCAGAAATGTGCTGACCTCTGGAAGGACGTGGCTGAATGGTTTTAAATAGGATGCCTGTCTGTATTGAGTTTTCATATTGTTATCATCAACAACTTACTTGAGTCCCTAGAGACAGACACCATCACTGTCTTTTCACTGTAGTATCCCTACAGTGGAAGCCAGAGGGCCTGACATCTAGTAGGTACTTTGTTGGAAAATAAAAATTATGTGTAAAGTACAGGGCCAAGGGTGGGGGGCAGGGTGGTGCAAAAAGATATAGGCCCCAAATTTTGTGAGCTTATAATTTAATCGAGCAAATAAGATAAATGCCTGAATGTGTATGATACCCCATCACTAAATGAGACCTGTCACATGAAGAAGAGAGCTCTAAGGGTAAGCTGGTCTGAGGCTGTGTTACGGAGAAGGGAATATCTGATGGAACAAGGCTTTAGAGTTATTCTGTGCAGGCTTCCAACTGTAGATGCAGCATCTACCGTGGGGAAGTCACATGACCACAGCATGGTGGGTACAGATTATGACCTGACTGTGACAAGTGACTGAAGTCTTAGAACTGGAAGAAACAGGGGAACAAGCCAAGGTCATGAAGGCCACCGAAAGCCAGGCTAATTGGTGGATTCTAGCCTTCTAAACGAGGAAAGCCATTGAAAAAGTCTGAACAGAAAAATGCCACAATGACGTTGCATTTCAAACATACCAGCTGTTGTGGAGATGTGGGGCCAGTTAAGAGGCTAGTAAAGGAGTTGTGGTCTTCACTAAGAAAAGCTCAAACCAGTGGCCTGAAGAGGGAAGGCGAAGGTCTTGGCCATCATCACTGGGATGATGCCCTCCAGCTCTCCCTACCCAGGGAGGAGCACTGTTCTAGAACCAGAATTGGGAGGCACTTTGGGGGAGAGGTGTCTTCTAAATCGTGAGCCTGGCGCTCTTCACTTCTGCCCCCCCAGCCCCTGTCTCCCTAAGAGCGACTTTCAGGAGACTAATGAGGAGGGGTATTGTGAAGGCTGCTTTTGCTGGAGAGCTCCTGCGCCCACCTTAAATCAGTTGCTTTCCACGTGGGAAGACACTAAAGACAAACTTCTGCAGCTGCTCAGCCTGACTCTGGAGCTACCTGCCTGCCCTTTCTTCCACCTTTGCCTTTGCTCTCAGCCATGACACATCTCATGCATCAAAATGCAGAGGTATTTTGCTGTAGAGAATGTAAGCTTCTTAAAGCATCTTATGCCCTATCTCATTCAACCAAATATCCTGACAGTAATAGAAATACATAGTCCTTCCCAAGCACTAGGCTACTATGGGAAGGGGGCTATCAATAGGATACATGATATTCAATTAGGTCAGATTGGCTGCTTTTTAAGATTTAGCAAAAGTAAATGCAGAATATTCAATTTTAACATTAGAAACCAGTAAGATGGATAAGGTTGGATCCTGTTATTTTTAAGTTGACCTCTATTGTCAATAAAACTTGTGCCTTAGTAACTCGAACATGACAATTTACGGCTAAGCAAAGGACAAACATGCACACTAAAAATTCACCTGTGTACAACTTATGCTTGTAAAGAATTCTTTTCTTTTTACTATTTTTCATTTTTTTCATTGACACATCATAATTACACTTACTTATGGAGTACGTAACAATGTTTCCATACTTATGTTCGGAACATTCAACATTCTCCTTTGAAATGAAACTCTAGTCATCCTCATCCTATACAGAACACTAGAACTTATTCCTCCTATCTAGCCATAATTTTGTATCCTTTAATAAATCTCTCCATATCCTTCCCTTCCCATCCTCTGGTATCATCTGTTTTGACTTTTACTTCTATGAGAACAAGTTTTTTTTCGTTTCCACATACAATGTATGAGTGAGCACATGCGGTTTTTAATTTTCTGTGCCTGGCTTATTTCACTTAACATAATGTCCCCCAGTTCCATCCATGTTGTCACGAATGACAAGAGTCTGTCCTTTTCATGGCTGCATAGTATTCCATAGTGTACCATACTTAATTATCTATCCCTCTGTTGTTGGACAGTTAGGCTGGGTCCAGTATCTTGGCTATAATGAATAGAACCATGGGACTAAAATCTGCCTGACTTGCTGATTTTCTTTCCCTTGGACAAATGGCAATTGGTGGGATTGCTGATCATATGCTAGTTTTATTTGTAGTTTTTGAGAAACCTCCATACTTTTCTCCAGTATCTGTACTAGTTTATATCCCCACCAACAAAGTTCCCTTTCCTCCGTATCTGCGCCGACATTTGCTATTTTTTTGTCTTTTTGATAATAGCCGTCCTAACTGGGGTGAGATGAAACTTCATTGTGGTTTCGATTTGCATTTCCCTGATAATTGGTGATGTTGAACATTTTTTTCAGATACTTCTTGGCCATATATATGTCTTCTTTTGAGCGACATCTGTTCAGATCATTTGCTCATTTTTTAATCTGATTTTGGGGGGTTTTTTGTTTTTTGTTTTTTTTTTGCTGTTGAGATGTTGAGTTCCTGGTATATTCTGGATATTAATCCCCTGCCAGATGCATAGTTTGCTAATGTGTTCTCCTATTCTGTAGGTTGTCTTTCCTACCCTTTTTGTTTCCTTGGCTGTGTAGAAGCTTTTTAGTTTGCTATAATCTCCCATTTGTTTATTTTTGTTTTCCTTGTCTGTGCTTTTGAGCTCTTATTTATAAAATCTTTTCCCAGGCCAATGTCACAAAATGTCTCCAGTTTTTCTTGTGCATGTTTTTTTGTTTGTTTTGTTTTGGGTCTTATGTTTAGGTCTTTGATGCATTTTGAGTTGATTTTTGTGTGTGTAGGGTGAGAGGTGGGGGTCTAGTTTGATTCTTCTGCGTGTAGATATCCAGTTCGCACCGCCCCACTTGTTGAAGAGACTGTCCTTTCCCTACTGAGTGTTCTCAGCCCCTTTGTCAACAATCACTTGGCTGTAGATACATAGATTAATTCATGGGTTCTCGATTCTGTTCCATTCGTGTTTATGTCTGTTTTTATGCCAGCATCATTTTGGTTACTGCAGCTTTGAATAATAGTATATTTTGAAGTCTGGTAGTAAGATGCCTCCAGCATTTTGTGAAGGATTACTTTAAGTTCTAGGGTTTTTTTTTTTCCTATTTCTGTGAAGAATGTCATTGGTATTTTGATAGGGATTGCATTGAATCTGCCAATGGCTTTGGGTAGTAAATAAGGATTTCTTCATCTTTTTTTTTTTTTGGAGACAGAATCTCAAGCTGTCACCCTGGGTAGAGTGCATTGGCATCACAGCTCACAGCAACCTCAAACTCTTGGGCTTAAATGAGTCTCTTGCTTCAGCCCCCCAAGTAGCTGGGACTACAGGCACCCACCACAACACCCAGCTATTTTTTTATTGTAGTTGTCATTGTTGATTGGCGGGCCCAGGATGGATTCAAACCCACCAGCCTCGGTTTATGTGGCCGGCGCCCTAGCTGCTTGTGAGCTACAGGCACCAAGCCAGGAATTCTTAATCTTGAGATTACTTGCCATTATGAGCTCTAAGACTGTGGACTCACTAATTGTGATATATCATTAATTTTTAATTGGGCTAAAAATAAACATCACTGTTTCAAAGCATATGTAATTGTGGCCAGGTATGGTGGCTCACACCTGTAATCCCAGCACTTTGGGAGGCTGAGGTGGGTGGATTGCCTGAGCTCATGAGTTAGATAAGCCTGAGCAAAAGCAAGACCCCATCTCGACTAAAAGCAGAAGAAAACTAGCCAGGTGTTGTGGCGGGCACCTGTACTTCTAGCTACTTGAGAGGCTGAGGCAAGAGGATCACTTAAACCCAAGAGTTTGAGGTTGCTATGAGTTATGATGCCATAGCACTCTACCCAGGGCAACAGATGGAGACTCTGTCTCAAAAAAAACAAAAGAAGAAGAAAGACAAACTGTATGTAATTGCTGAGGCTTTGAAAAAGATACTTTTCATGTGCCAGAGCCCAATCCAGAAGACCTAGGTGAGCCCAACCTCCTTCCAGTGGTCCACACAGTGTCTCCTCTTAGTGGTATTACCACACAGGTCTGCTTGTTCTGATGTTTGTTGCAGTTTACATGGAAAAACACAATGAGGCTGGGTAATTCCATTAACTGATGTCACTGTATTCTAGCATATTTGTTGTATACTCAGAAATTCAATTGCTAATACGCCAAGTAGCAGTCAAATCTAAGGAACTTACTCATGCTAAACAAACTTCCAGAAGACATAGCTCACCCATTTTTATTTATGGCTACATTCTGTCCATGTGGGTATATCCATCCACCTAGACACCAAATCCTAATCAGAACGTTGCTTACCGAGTAGAAAACGGGAGCAGGAGGAGCCGGCTGTGTGGTCTTCATGGCCAGTGGTTTCAAGCAGAGATGCATGTGGTATCTCGAATGCTCAAGAATTTATCCTGTGATCCTGTGGAAGGTGCTGGACATACTGTCAATGTTTGTTCTGCAGCCCCTTTTTCTAAGCCCCTTTTCCTTTTTGTTTCAAAAAGATGTATCTCTTTAAAATGCAGTGGCATGGGATCAGAGCCCACTGCAGCCTCTAAATTCTGGGCTTAAATGATCCTCCTGACTCAGCCTCCTACTTAGCTCAGACTATAAGCACCCACACCACCACTTCAGCTAACTTTTTACCTTTTTGTAGAGATGGGGTCTTGCTATGTTGCCCAAGGTTTGTTCCCAACTCCTGGCTTCAAGTGATCCCCCCACCTTGGCCTCCCAAAATATGGGGATTAGAGGTATGAGCAACTGCACTTGGCCTCTAGGCTTCATTTTTGATCAAAATTCCTATGGTCAATTCAATCTTTCTTTGCCTAACTTGTCTCCTTCAAGGTCAGCATTAATACTTGGTCTGGTGGCCATTCTGTGTCCCTCAAAGTGCTTCTAAGTATTCTGCTGTGGTTCTTTATGTTTGCTAATTTGTTTTTCTCATTTAGCTGTCATAGGAAAGTCTTACCCCAAGTTCTTTGGGGACCCCATATACAATACAAAGATTTTTAAATACATATATGTATGAAATGGTCCAAAAACTTTATCCTAATGAATAGGACATGATTTAAATATTCAACCTAAGTAGCGAGGTAAGTAATTCTTATCTGTTATGTTTGCTAAAGAGTATTAAAATCAGCAACACTCGGGTTATTGCTGGTCTGAATTGGTTTTTTAACTTTTTATTTCAGATTTTAAAAGAATGACCCAAAAGAAAGCAAGGCTTTGTTTCAGAGCCAACGTATACACTGAAGTGCCTGATGGAGGATGGGGCTGGGCAGTAGCGGTTTCCTTTTTCTTCATTGAAGTCTTCACCTACGGCATCATCAAGTCGTTTGGTGTCTTCTTTAATGACTTAATGGACAGTTTTGATGAATCGAATAGCAGGATCTCATGGATAATATCAATATGTGTGTTTGTCTTGACATTTACAGGTTAGTACTTCTTTTAGCCTTACTATGACATGACCATGGGTCCCTTGTCAGCTGCCTAACTACGTAATGGTATTTGCCATGATTGTGATGCATTCCTTTATGTTAGCCGGTTTACTTTATTATTTTGTTGTTGTTGTTGTTATAGCTGTTTGAAACAAGGTCTCCCTCTGTCACCCAGGCTGGAGGATGGTGGCAACATCATAGCTCACGGCAGCCTCGAACTCCTAGGCTCAAGCAATCCTCCTGCCTCAGCCTCCTGAGTAGGTAGGACTCGAGGTGCATGCCACCACACCTGGCTAATTTATCAGCTTCACACCCGTTTATTAGACATCCACCATCTGCACACTCTCAGGATTGTGCATATTACTTTGAGGAAAGCTGTCAATCCCAATTCTCTGAGTATGTAGTCATTGTCTAAAGAAGCAACATCAAAAAGTTACTGGCGTACCAGGCCCTGATCTCATAATTATAGGTTGGAAACATGTAAATGAGGATACATGAAAAAGAAAAATGGGACATATAAAAGGAGATAATACGAAATTACAAACACTGTCTTCAGGAGACACTCTGAATTCCAAACATCTGCTTCCTTAAAGGACACCACTGATTCAGCATTACATAATACTCCCAAAGATCCAAGGACAAAAAATAAAATCAGGTTTTGGTATTATTGTTAACATACTAATTTTTACTTAGTCGCTTACGGGTCTAATTTGAACACGAATGCTAAGTGTCAGGAGTTTAGCAGTCTGTCAAAGTTATCACTGAAGAGGGAAAAGGAGGGTGGTGGGGAGGGTTAGTAGGGGGACCACATCTAAGGAGCATATTGCAGTACAAGTTGGGTCTATTAGGTGTAGAACACAAATGTCTTAACACTGTAATTGGGTAAATGAGGTGAAGGCTATGTTAATTAGTAGGATGTAAGCACTCCAATTTGTACAAATAATCAACACATTGAATCCCATAATGGCATAAATATATTCATGATCTATGTACAAATAACTCAATAAAA
>CAUYON010013344.1:0-17713 GCA_963573935.1 Arctocebus calabarensis
ATGGCTGCAACCAAAAAATGGCCAGGCGTTGTGGCGGGCACCTGTAGTCCCAGCTACTTGGGAGGCGGAGGCAAGAGACTCGCTTGAGCCCAGGAATTGGAGGTTGCTGTGAGCTGTGATGCCACAGCACTCTACCCAGGGTGACAGCTTGAGGCTCTGTTTCAAAAAAAAAAAATAGTAGTATAGAGCAATAATTAAAAGTAATAAGCAATAATTAATAGTAACATACCACTCTCTGAGACCTACCTTTTTGTGAAAAACATATATGTGGATTTGTGAGATGTTAGTCTGCAATTTCCTAAAAAAGAAATTAGGTATGCATTTTTAAAGAATAGCTCAGAGAAATGAGTTTATTATTTTGAGAGAATGGTATCCTGGGGAACAATTCCCAGATGACATAAAGGAACTCCAAGCTTGAGGAAAGGACAGATGTTGGAAGAAAAAAACATGGATGGGGCTGTATGCGCCTTCCTCAGCTTGGGCTAGCACAAGTCACATTATGGTAAGCACCTCTCCTTTGGGTGTGGAAATCATAGAAACAAAGCTATTAAAATAATAAATAGGACCTCTCCTTCTTACAATAACCTTACATTGTCAATACATTTATAGGTATTTTGACTCCAAAAAGTTAGAATAGATAGAAACTATTTTAAAGGAAATACAATTTTCTCAAAATTATAGGACCATTAACCCAATGATGATTGAATTAACCTCATATTTTAGGCTGGTGCCCAATTTAATTATGGAGGCAAGAGAGACTTGATCATGTAAAATGACCTATGCACTTTTGATCTCCCTCCAAGGCCTGTAATCCCTTTACTGTGTCAGTCAGTTCCTCTCCTCCAAATTACTACCAATCATTTAACTGTTATTAGGGAGGGAGCATGGGGTGATATGCATATTAGGTATATTAGAAAAAAAAGCTTGAAAAAAATTGATAAAAATTGTTGAGCATCTATTCTTTGCTAAACATTATTCTGGGTGTTTTGGGGTCTTGGCTTGGTAGCTGAAAGACAGTCTATAATTGACTGTCCGGGCGTGGGGGAAAGACCTTCATAAAAATTGAGGGGCACAGTGAGACCAGAGAGCAAAGACTCCAGGCATCTCTGGCTGGCAGGATCTGCCCAGAAATATCCCTTTGGAAACAGAGGGAGACAGCATGAGACTTCTGGACCCCATGAGGAAAGCAAAAGCAATGGAGAACTGTCAAGTGGTTGCATGTGTTTGTCAGGTCTAACCCTGCCGACAGCTGTAAGTAAAGCAGCAATGAAATTGCAAACTGGAAAGGCCCTACCTGTGAGCTGTTTGGGTTTTTTTGAACTTGGCACTCAGTTGAACTACCTTGGGAGAACATGGGAAAGAGTGCAGAGGACTTTGAGTGTTGTCTAGGGCCCCAGACTGAGCCACAGAGCCAGACAGAGCTACCAGTGTTTGGCTGTGGGCCATGTGGAGCCATTGGAGGAGAACTACCATGCAAGCTCCACCCTCAGGGTTTCACAACAAGCATCAGGTGGGAGCAAGTAATCTAGTGACTGAGCAGCCTAAAGGTGGGGACTGAGACGCTTTGCAGCCTTAGCCTTAAGGGGCATAGAGTGAGACCAGTTTTGTAGCACTGGGTAAGAGGATAGCCACTTAAGGAGTGATTCCAGCAACAAGCACTTTCCTGGGAAAGCTTCTGCTTGGCCCAGGTTAGCAATTTAAAGTGGCTTCTAAGTGGGCTGAGGAGGATTTAGGCTCTCCACCCTGCGGGGTTTGAGAAATCATTAGAGGCCTCCAGTCTCCATTTTGTACAGCTATATCAGCATTATGATTAACATATCATACCCCAGAAGATCACCTGTTGCCCAGAAAATATTCAGCAAGATATATATACCGCTTTGTTTTTGGTTTTATTTTGTTTTGTATTGTGTTTTTGTGTTGTTTTATTTTGTTTATTTGTTTTTTGTTTTTAATTTCAACATTTTCCCTATAGATTTTTCTTTTCTTTTTTTCCCTTTCTTCTATTTCCTCACTTTTCTAGTTTAAATATAATTTTCCATTGTTGATTTTTTCAACAATTAGAATTTCATTTTTTTCTAGTGTTTCTACCCCTATTATTTGTTTTTTCCCCCAATTTTATGCCATAAAGTTTTTTGTTTGCTTGTTTTGGTTTGATTCATTGCATTTTTGTCTTTCCTTTCTACTTGGTGGAGGTGGGGTACTGTGGCCAAACAGGCTGGCAAAGAGCTGCTGACCTAACCACCCTACCTGGCAACCGCAGAGGTTGGGGGTTCTTAAGGTTGGGTCAAAGTACCCTACTGTACACCTATATTGCTCCTGTCCCACTGTTTCTGTACCTCTCTTCTTTTTGTCAATAGTCGCTTCTACCCACGCTCTCTCCTTTCTCCTTTTTCTTTTCTTTGTTTTTTTCTTTCTTTCTTTTTTCCCTTCTTGCTCTTCAATCTTCTCATCTTACTGGGCCTGTACCAAAAGGACTCATCAAATGCTATTCCAGAGGCACAGCAACTTAAAGAGCAGGAGGAAGTGAAAGGAAAATTAGGGCAAGGAAATAGATAAAAGAAATCACTCATGAGGAAGAATCAACAGAAAAATCCTAGCATCATGAATAGCCAGTCCAGAGCAAACCACTCCCCAACAAGAGACTGTGAGGTAGCTACTGCAGAGGATTCCACCTACAAGGAAATATTAGAAATGACAGAAAGGGAATTTAGAATACAGATGATGAAAACAATGAAGGAAATGAAGGAAACTGCTGATACAGTGGAAAATAACCAAAAAGAACTCCAAAAACAGAATCAAATAAGAGATGAACCACATGAAGAATATAAAAAGGATATAGCAGAGCTGAAGGAAATGAAGCAGTCAATTAGGGAACTTAAAGATGCAATAGAAAGTATCAACAACAGATTAGACCATGCAGAAGAAAGACTCTCAGAGGTAGAGGACAAAGCTATTATAACTCAGATAGTTAAAAAGGCAGGAAAAAAAAGAGAGAGAAAGCAGAACTTCCACTGATAGAATTATGAGACTTTATGAAGCATTCAAACGCAGAAGAATGCCCCAGGGGAATGGAAGTCATAATAGAAAGTATTATAAATGAAAATTTCTCAAATACCACCAAAGATTCTAACACTCTTCTTTCAGAGGGATATTAGACCCTAGATAGCCTCAACTCTAACTGAGCTTCCACAAGACACATAGTGATGAACCCTTCCAAAGTCAAGACAAAAGAAAAGATTCTTCAAGCTGCCAGGAGTAAGCTCCAGTTGACCTACAGGGGCAAATCCATCAAGGTGACTGCAGACTTCTCTAATGAAACCTTCCAAGCAAGAAGACAATGGTCATCTACTTTTAAACTACTTAAAGAGAACAATCTGCAGCCCAGAGTTATATATCTTGCAAAGCTAAGCTTTAAAATTGATGTAGAAATCAATTCATTTACTGATATACAAACATTGAGGAAATTTGCCACAACAAGACCAGCTCTATAGGAAATACTTCAACCTGTTCTACATATTGACCATCACAATGGCTCAACAGCAAAGTAAGAACTCATAAATTAAAGGACAGAACCTAACTTCCACAGTGATGCAGAGAATAAAACTAAGCAATGAACTCTCACAAAATCAGATGAATAGAACACTACCATGCTTATCAATTATCTCAATAAATGTTAGTGGCTTGAATTCCCCACTGAGGAGTAATACGTTGGCTGACTTGATTAAAAACCACAAGCCATCCATTTGTTGTCTGCAGGAAACACACCTAGCTTCAAAAGACAAATTAAAACTCCAAGTTAAGGATTGGAAGACAATTTTTCAGGCAAACGGAATTCAGAAGAAAAGAGGAGTTGCAATCTTATTTTCAGATACATGTGGATTTAAGGCAACTAAAGTAAAAAAAGACAAAGATGGTCACTTTATATTGGTCAAGGGAAAAATACAACAAGAAGATGTTTCAATTCTAAATATTTATGCACCCAATTTAAATACTACTAGATTCTTGAAACAGACCTTACTCAGTCTGAGCAATATGATATCCTATAGTACCATAATCACAGAGGACTTTAACTCTGCTCTTACAGAGCTGGACAGAACCTCTAAATAGATATTAAACAAGGATATAAGGGACTTAAATGAGACCCTACAACAACTGTGCTTCATAGATGCATTGAACACTCACTCATCCCACAGATAAGGAATATATATTCCTCTCATTGGCCCATGGAATATTCTCCAAAATTGATATTCTAGGACAGAATAAACACAATCCTCTCAACAGAATCAAAATAATTGAAATTGAAATTTTACCTTGTATTTTCTCAGACACAAGGCATTAAAGGTGGAACTCATCTCCAAGAAAAATGTTTAACCCCACACAAAGGCATGGAAATTAAACAACCTTCTGTTGAATGACAGTTGGATGCAGGAAGAAATAAAATAGGAAATCATTAACTTCCTTGAGCATAACAACAATGAAGACACAAGCTACCAAAACCTCTGGGATACTGTAAAAGCAGTCCTGAGAGGAAAATTTATCACTTTAGATGCCTACATTTGCGAAACAGAAAGAGAGTACATCAACTCACAAGCCATCTTATGGAATTTGGAAAAAGAAGAACAATATAAGCCTAAACCCAGCAAAAGGTAAGAAATATTCAAAATTAAATCAGAGATTAATGAAATTGAAAACAAAAGAATCATTTAGAAAATTGATGAAAAAAGGAGTTGGTTTTTTGAAAAAATAAATAAAATAGATAAACCTTTGGCCAGACTAACTAGAAATAGAAAAGTAAAATCTCTAGTAACCTCAATCTGAAGTGAAAAGGGGGAAATAACAACTTATACCACATAGATACTAGAGATCATCTCTGAATACTACCAGAAACTCTATGCCCAGAAATTTGACAATGTGAAGGAAATTTGGAATCACATCCTCTCCCTAGACTTAGCCAGGAAAAAATAGAGCTCCTGAACAGAACAATATCAAGCGCTGAGATTATAGAAACAATAAAAAATCTTCCAACCAAAAAATTCCCTGGTCCAGATGGTTTCACACCAGAATTCTATCAAACATTCAAGGAAGAGCTCATTCTCGTACTGCAGAAACTTATCCAAAGAATTGAGGAGGAAGGAATCTTCTCCCAACAAGTTCTACGAAGCAAACATCGCCCTGATACCATAACCAGGACAAGACCCAACTAAAAAGGAGAATTTCAGACCCATTACACTCATGAACATAGATGCAAAAGTTCTCAAAGAAATACTAGCCATGAGATTACAGTTTATCATTTAAAAAGTCACACATCATGATCAAGTGGGTTTCATCCCAGGGATGCAAGGCTGGTTTAACATACACAAGTCCATAAACATTATCCTCCATATTAACAGAAGCAAAAACAAAGATCATATGATCCTCTCAATAGATGCAGAAAAAGCATTCAATAAAATCCACCATCCTTTCCTAATTAGAACACTGAAGATTATAGGCATACGTGGCACATTTCTGAAACTGATCAAAGCTATTTATGACAAACTCACAGCTAATATTTTACTGAATGGAGTAAAACTGAAAGCTTTTCCTATTAGAACTGGAACTAGGCAAGGTTGTCCTCTGCAACATTACTATTCAACATAGTGCTGGAAGTTCTAGCCAATACATTTAGGCAAGGCAAGGAAATAAAAGGCATCCAAATGGGGAGAGGAGCCCCTCTTTGCTGACGATATGATCTTATACTTAGGGAACCCCAAAGACTCAATTACAAGACTCCTGGAAATCATCAAACAATACAGTAATGTCTCAGGATATAAAATCAATGTCTACAAGTCAGTAGCCTTCGTATATGCCAATAACAGTCAAGGTGAGAGGCTAATTAAAGACACAACTCCCTTCCACATAGCTTCAAAGAAAATGAAATACCTTGAAATATACCTAACAAAGAAGGTGAAGTACCCCTATAAATAAAATTATGAAATCCTAAGAAAGGAAATAGCAGAGGATATGAACAAATGGAAGAACATACCATGCTCATGGCTGGGAATAATCAACATTGTTAAAATGTCTATACTCCCCAAAGCAATCTACCTATTTAATGCCATATCTATTAAGATGCCAACATTGTACTTTCAAGATTTGGAAAAAAAGATTCTGCATTTTATATGGAACCAGAAAAAAAACCCACATAGCTAAGGCAGTTCTTAGTAATAGAAATAAAGCTGGGGGTATCACCATACCAGACTTTAGGCTGCACTACAAAGCCATAGTGGTCAAGGGAGCATGATACTGGCACAAAAATAGAGACATAGATGTTTGGAATTGGATAGAAAACTAGGAAATGAAAATACCATCTTACAACCACCTAATCTTTGATAAACCAATCAAGAACATACCTTTGAGGAAGGACTCCCTATTCAATAAATGGTGCTGGGAGAACTGGATATCCACATGTAAAAGACTGAAACTGGACCCTCAGTTTTCTTCCGCTCACAAAAATTGATTCAAGATGGATAAAGGACTTAAATTTTAGGCATGAAACAATAAAAATTCTGAAAGAAAGCACAGGAAAAACACTGGAAAATAACAGGCTGGGGAAAGACTTCATGAAGAAGACTGCCATGGCAATTGCAACAACAACAAAAATAAACAAATGAGACTTAATTAAACTCAAAAGCTTCTGTACAGCTAAGGAGGCAACAACCAAAGCTAATAGACATCCTACCCAATGGGAAAGGATATTTATATATTTTGAATCATACAAAGACTTAATATACAGGATCTATAGAGAACTCAAATTAATCCACATGAAGAAAGTCAACAATCCCATATATCGATGGGCAAGAGACATGAATAGAACCTTCTTTAAAGAAGACAGATGAATGGCTAACAAACATATGAAAAACTGCTCATCATCCCTAATTATTAGATAAAATGCAAATCAAAACCACCCTGAGATACCATGTAACCCCAGTGAGAATGGCCCACATCACAAAATCTCAAAACTGCAGATGCTGGCATGAATGTGGAGAGAAGGGAACACTTTTCCACTGCTGGTGGGACTACAAACTAATACAACCTTTTTGGAAGGAAGTATGGAGAACTCTCAAAGAACTCAGGATAGACCTCCCATTTGATCCTGCAATTCCATTACTGGGCATCCACCCAAGAGGAAAAAAATCCTTTTATCATAAGGACACTTGCACTACACTGTTTATTGCAGCTCAATTTACAGTTGCCCAAATATGGAAACAGCCTAAATGCCCACCAACCCAGGAATGGATTAACAAGCTGTGGTATATGTACACTATAGAATACTATTCAGCCATTAAAAAAAATGGAGACTTTACAGCCTTTGTATTAACCTGGATGGAAGTGGAACACATTATTCTTAGGAAAGCATCACAAGAATGGAGAAGCATGAATCCCATGTACTCAATTTTGATATGAGGACAATTAATGACACAGTGGAGGTGGGGAAGGGGAGAGCAGAGAGAGAAAGAATGAGTGAGTGATGGGGAAAGGAAGAGCAGAAAGAGGGAAGGAGCGAGGGGCGTGGGGTCTTGGTATGTGCCACACCTTTTGGGGGCAAAACATGATTGTGAGAGGGACTTTACCTAACAAATGCAATCAGTGTAACCTGGTTTCTTGTACCCTCAATGAATCCCCAAGAATAAAAAAGAAATTGATTTTACCTCTCAGTAATGCTATGATAATATACATATGATTTGATTAAATAAGTGACTTCTTCATTTACTAAAAGATATTAATTGTAAAAGTGAATCAGAGATTCTAAAAATTTGTTTTACAAACTATTTTATGTTTTTATTTCGAAATATTCATGAAGGGGTTTAAATGTTTTTGTTGCATGTATACCTTGAATAATGGATGCTAAGTCGGTACTTTCAGTATGCCCATCACCAGATAATGTGCTCATTATACACAATAGGTAAGTTTTTATCCCACAGCTCCCCCTTCGTCCCTCTTTACTGGTTTCTCATGTCCATTATATCAGTTTGTGCTCCTGTGCACACATTGTTTAGCTCCCACTCAATATTGAAAACATATGGTGTTTGATTTTCCATTCTTGAGATACTTCAGTTAGGATAATAGTCTCCAGTTTCATCCAAGTTGCTGCAAATGAAATGATTTAATTCCTTTTTATGACTTGGTAATACTCCACAGTGTATGTGTGTGCACGCGCGTGCACACGCATATCTCACATTTTATTTATCCCGTTATCAATCGATAGGTACTTAGTTTGATTCCACATCTTTGCAATTGTAAATTGTGCTGCAATAAACATTCCAATGTACATGTCTTTTTGACATAATCACTTCATTTCTTTTGGGTAGATATCTAGCAATGAAATTGTTGGATTGAATGGTAGCTCTACTTTTAGTTCCTTGAGGAATCGCTATACAGTTTTCCATAGAGTCTGTACTAATTTCCAGGCTCATCAACAGTGTGCAAGTGTTCTATTCTCTCTGTAGTCATGCCATCTGCTATTTTTTGCCTTTTTAGTAATGTCTACTCTGACAGGGGTAAGGTAGTATCTCACTGTAGTTTTTTTATTATTTTTTAATTTTATTGTCTTTATTATAAAATCATAGCTGTGTACTATAGTGCAATCAAGGGGTACAATGTGCTGGTTTCATATACAATCTTAACTATTTTCATCAAACTGATTAACATAGCCTTCCTGGCATTTTCTCAGTTATTATACGAAGACATTTGTATTCTGCATTTAGTAACGTCCGCCTGTACCCTTCAAAGATGCACCGTAGGTGTGGCCCCACCAATTACCCTCACTCCACCCCAACCTCCCCCCTCCCCTCCCTACCCTTCCCGCTTTCCCCATATTCTTGTGTTATAGTTGGGTTATACCCTTCATACAACAGCTATAAATTAGCTTCATAGTAGGGCTGAGTACATTGGATACTTTTTCTTCCATTCTTGAGATACTTTGCTAAGAAGAATATGTTCTAGCTCCATCCATGTAAACATGAAAGAGGTAAAGTCTCCATCTTTCTTTAAGGCTGCGTAGTATTCCATGGTATACATGTACTACAATTTATTAACCCATTCATGGATCGATGGGCACTTGGACTTCTTCCATGACTTAGCAATTATGAATTGGGCTGCAATAAACACTTTGGTACAGATGTCTTTGTTATAATGTGATTTTTGGTCTTCTGGGTATATACCTAGTAAAGGAATTATAGGATCGAATGATATGTCTATTTTTAGATCTCTAAGTATTCTCTAAACATCCTTCCAAAAGGAACGTATTAATTTGCATTCCCACCAGCAGTGTAGAAGTGTTCCCTTTTCTCCACATCCATGCCAACATCTCTGGTTTTGAGATTTCGTTATGTGGGCTAATCTTACCAGAGTTAGGTGATATCTTAACAAACTTTGCTAGGTTACTTGGTTTGAATACCTCTTGGGAACAACTTACTTTGTGGAATATAAGTATAAAGTAGAAGTATGGCATGCAGGTTAAGAATGTGGGGTCCTAACAGTGGCTCTATGTCTTACAAGATTTGTTGATGGGAGAAGTCATTTAGCCTCTCTGTGCCTACGTTTCCTTGTCTATAATCTGAGGATAGTAATTGTACACAACTCACAGAGTTGATGGGGTAATTCAATGAATTTACAATTACTTAGAACAGTGTCTGGCACTCTGCAGTGCTGGTTATCTATTACTATCATAATACTTTTTGTATTTAGCACTGTAGTCTAACTGGGCTCAGTTCTTCCTACAGGTATGACAATGAGCAAGCCCTTCCCTCTACTCAGTCCCAGTGTTTTGATTAGTAAAGGGGGATGGGAAGATTGCTCTCTTCTACCCCTCTCCTTGGGTTAGGGTTTACTAAGAATGGCTGGTGCAGCAGTAAAAGTGTGATATGTGCTACACATCATAACATTCCACAAGAGTAGAAATTGGTAACCTTTTTGGCAGGCAGTGTTGCAATATCATTTATCATTTAATGCGTTCAATATTTTCAGTCTCAGAAATTTTTGGTTTTGGCAACTTACAAAAGTACTTGCATACGTGCATGAGGAAAACTATATAAGGATGTACATTAAAATATTTATATTATTTATAATGATCACAAATACACACATATAAACTTATCAGAACTGTTTATGATAAATAATGCTACATTAATTTATAGCCACTTGAAGGCAAAAAAAAAAAAAAAGCCAAGAAGGAGAAAAAATAAATAAAAACAAGTTGCAGAACAGAGCATATATCAGTATGATCTGTTCTGCATTTCATATCATATATAGTTCCATTCAAGAAAAAGGAAAAGAAGAAGGAAGGGAAAAAAGAGAAAGCGAATGAAAAGCAATAAAAATTGACACATGTATTTTAATACATGGACAGAACACAGATTAAAAACATATATGCCAGAAAATTAACGGTAGTTAATTGGGGGTAAATTATCAGTGTTTCTATCTTATATCATTCTCTTTAGAATAATATACAATAATATATAATATAGCATATAAAAATTTTCTCTAAATATTTTAACCATAAGTAAATAGCACTTTGGTAGTTAAGAAAGCAAAACTATTAATTTTATTTTAAAAGGACAATCATAGGATTTAGATTCAGACAAGCTTGGGTTCAAATTTTATCTTTATACCCTTTTCAGCAATAAGACTCTAGGCAAACTATTGCCAGCTCTTTAAATCTTAGTTACCTTAACTATAAAATGGATAACACTGTAAGGATAGTCCAAAAGGCACATTTAAATCCCCTGCCACAACGCCTGACATATTTTAATGTCAATTCTCTTCCCTCCACTCCCTAATTCGAAGATATCCACATATTAAACTGATTATCTTTAAAAAATAGAGATATATTTCTCATGTAGATTTTTATTGAGCTGACACAAATTTTTAACCAATCAATTTGTGATAATCTTTACCTTAACACTGTCATTTCTCCTAGGATCATTATAATTCTAAAGTGACTACGAATGTATGTATTCTAAGATGGGCATGAAATTAACATGTCATCCAATTTTACAGTAGGTTCACCAGAACAACAAAGTATAAATGTCTTTTGTGTCTTAAGCCACCTATAGTCTGGTAAAACACTACATAGTGAAGTGAGAAAACTATCACCATAAATCTATACACATGGGAGGGGTAAGATTCTCCTCAGCACTCCCACGGCCTATCTTTATTTTTTTTTAATTTTTTTTTTATTGAATCATAGCTGTGTACATTAGTTCAACCATGGGGTACAGTGTGGGGGCTTCACATGCAATCTGAGATATTTTATCAACCTGATTGACATATCATTCGTGATATTTTCTCGTTTACTATATGGAAACATTTTTGATCCGTATTTAGAAGTTTTCTCCTGACCCTTCGAATATGTACCACACATGTGATCTCAAAGGGAGAGGGAGGGAAGGGGAGGGAGAGGCTAGGGGGAGATGGGACAAAGGGTGAGACCACGGCCTATTTTTAAAATGTAAACTCACAGGCAGATTTCTTTGTGAGGCTCTTTTACATTTTACACTTTCTTTTAAAAACTTTAACTTTGCCTTCTCGAATGAAAATGAACAATGAACCTTGCAAACTTGTATTCATTTATGTCTAAAATATATAAAAATTAAGCAATGGTGAAAAATAAACCAAGGATTTTGATAATCACTGTTTTTCTTTCCCATCAAAATTACCAGGGCAAACTTTCGAGCTAAGTGTTTTCCTAATTTGGATGAGGTCAGCCAAACTCTGCAAAGGAAGTGAGAACAATGGATTTTGACTTGCTTCCAACAGTAGGAAATATCCTGGTCTTATCATTACGACAGTGGACTGGTACCCTTGTCCCACTGTAAACAATGCCATAAAACGTTAGTTAAGACGTCGATGAGTATTATTCAGGGAATAGCCGTTTATAGGTTTGACAGAGTCTGTTATGATCAAGTTGTTTAATAAGTGAGGAAGGAATAAACCCCAAATGCCTATTCCACATGGGACTTGACTCAAAAATTCTGGGTAAGTTGATGTGATGGGAAATTGTTGTAAGTGGTGGGGCTTTTTGTAGCTGGTTTTTCCCAGAATGATCTACTCCAAGCTGAAAGCACACATCTGTAACAGCTAGGAAAGCACATGAGAAATTATGACATATTATATTCTTAAATTATACAAATTCAAGAAGGATTTAAAAATCATCCAGTTTTATTTCTTTTTATAGAAAAGTAGTTGATTTGAAGTTGAACTGGTTCTGAAACCCACATTTCCCACCTCCAGCTTTTTCCCTTCTTTCCACCCAAACACACTAGTATAATTAACATTCACATTCACAAGGCACGCAGGCCTGAGGTTACCTCGGCAGACTCTGAACCCTGCCGACAGATAGGATAATTAACATAATGGGTAGCAGGGTGTTTGTTCAAAAATGTTTTGGGAATTTGGTTTTGTTCACCTTTAGGCTCACCTATTCATTAGGTCAACTATTAATATTATAGACACACGTGATTTATAGGGGAAACATACAATGTCCACATGAACCCAGCCCTCTATAAATAAGTGCCAGATAAATTATTAACAGATGGTTACTTCTACTATGGATTTCACAGCTCCTGCCTCTCTCTATCCTACTTCTGCTGAGTATTCTGATGCCAGAACCATTTCTCTCTAGAGGGAGAAAGATGAAATTGGAGTTAGGAAACTCCCAAGTGGTCTGCTTTATTCTACTGAATATTTTGGTCCAATGGTTTGGCAGAGAGAACCTTTGTAAATATTGATGAAAACAATCTGTTACATCTCTGTCACTATTCATTAAGAGACTTACAAAGATCAAATATCCATAGGTCATTCAAAAAGGTAACAAATATTATAAATGTGGAATTTACAGTTGTGTACCTAACAAATTCAAGCTCTGCTGAGCTGTGACATTGATTTTTTCTAAAATTATCACTACAGGGAAAATTCATGTTCCTTTTGATCTCAGCCTTGCACATAGCCTGACTTCAAGCCCTGGCTCCTTCCTGCTTTGTGCTGAAGAATTCAGCCCTGTGAATGGCTTTTCCCCCTGAGTCCGGAGCACTCACCTACCTGGTGCTCAGGGCTCGTGTGACATGCTCCAGTGGGTCTCATCCTGGCCACTCCACCCTGAACATCTCTATCTCCTGGATCCTCAGCCCAGGTGAAGTCTCATTGCTCCTGTCCCAGGAACAGAGGCTCCTCTCTTACTCCCTGATACCCCTCTCAATAGCCTTCTCTTCTCAATTTGAGGTCTTTGCTCAACTCTGTCCCTCCTTGGTAGGCTTACCCTTCAACTAGCAACCACTTTGTCATCTTACAATCTCCCTTCAAGATGCTACCTCTTCAAAAGTACAGAGACTGCTCAAGGCCTCCTCTACCTCAAATCCCAAGTCCCCAAACCTGCCCTGGGCTCTGCCAGATGGATCATCCTCATGACCTATGGCATCTGGACTTGCACTTACAAACACTGGTTTCAAAGTGGTTCCGAACATGGACTCTGGAGTCAGTGTTCCTGGGCTTAAACCCTTCCTCTTCATTTACCATCAGGGATATATTAGACAAGAGACTTGCCTCATTTGTAAAGTGGATATAATGGGAAGAATAGACCTTACAGAGAAGAGAAGTAAATAAACCAACGTATCTAAATCTTACAACAGCAAGCTCTCAAAGAGTGTGAGCTATTACAAGTGTTCACCTGTATTTAGTCTTTACTCTTGATGTCTGGATTTATTTTTCTCAGGAAAAGGTGTCTTAGTTATTTTCATATCCCTCACTCCCATGTATAGTGCTTGGCATCCAGTAATCTCTATATGCAGGGCCAAACTGAACTTGAAGAATAAGAATAACTTCAGAGTGATAAACTCCTAGAACTGTAATTGTCTAAAATGTTTCAGTTCATGAAGCAAGGAAATGCTCTAAGAAGGCACAAAGGGACACATTTTTTTCAGAGAAGAAAGGATGAAACATTTCAGATGATTCTGCCCTTGACTGTAAATGGGGTCTTTTCCAAGGGCAGGGTCAGCACACAGCTTTTGACTAATACCTAGAGGCTTCATGTCCACCCAGGGTATGCTATCATAGTTTTCAACAGAAAGTGTAAATTACAGGATGCCTGATAAATTCATCCAGAAACACTAAGAAAAACAGATGCTATTTTCCAAACCTTATCAAATGATTCCCTTTCTCTTCACTCACCAGGGTAACATGGAGCCAAATATGATGGAAGATTAATTTGCCAGCCCTGGACCACTGACACGCTCCAGTGGGAGGGGCCACCAGAGGGAGTCAGAGATATTAATTTCCCACATGCTACTCTCTTCCTTCTCTGGGTGGTTAAAGCAAAACAAAGAATTTGATTTCCCCGATTTTTCTGCTGATGAAAGATGGCAGATGCAATAGTTGAGCTCACAAATGAAAATCTTTATATTTTATGTTCAGCACCATTCTGTTTCTGCTGTAACCAATCCAATACCAGGGAGATATTCCAAAGTCTGCAGGACAGAAGTAAGTGAGCTGCAATCTGGCATGGACTGATGGGCTTTTCACCATGATGTCAGCTCCATGCACACTCACACACCTAGCCAGCTCTGACCTTGATGAAAGTGACAGGGCATGCAAAGGAGAAAGGATGGGTTGTTTTTGCCTAGTGGTCGAATTTCTAGTTAGCTTTTTATTATATTTTAGACACCCTGCACTAGTAAAAAGTGAAGTGGTTACCTGTCTTAGAGGGAGACCTCTGGGTAGCTGCACATAGGAAAAGAGAATAGCTACTTTCTTATATCCTCTACACATACATTGTCATTTGCAGAGTCCTTTGTTCCATTTTGCTATCTATTTGCATGAATCTAACCATTCATAGACTCATATTTATCCTTAGACATCCTCGACACCCCCAAACTAAATTTAATCCCTATCTCTTAAAATTATACAGGAGGTGAAAGCATAAGGTGAGAGACATGGCAAATAATATTTATTCAATTTATGTAGATTTAGTCTTGAAGATACTAGGAGACTCATAGTGACTGAAACTCACCACAGGCACGATGATAGGGCAAAGTGTCCTTATGCTAGAAGACTGTATTTTAAATGATCAAAGTGATCATTATTCCATTGCTTTGAGTAAATTTCGGTTGTGGGCAAAAGCCTAGACTGTTGGGGGACACGGAAACAGCAAGCTGGTAATAGGCTGCACTGCTGTGGTTGGGTGCTATTATGACTTGAAGCACGTGCTTTGTATGGTATGAGTGATAAAGACAGTATTTGCTTTCAACTTGAACTCCATTTTGCAAACAGGCTAAAACAGGAAAAGAGGCCATTTATACATCGTTTTCAGACAGAAAGTGCTTGGTGGTGGAGGAAAAATTCTCAGAGTCTCTAAGCAGATGAGTGGATGCCAAATGAAAGGAGTGACTGTGCGCGGACCTGGCAGCAGGTTCTTCAGGAAGTGGCTAGAGACGTGTATCCTTGCTGATAACACCTATAATAGCTGTACAAGCAATGTTCTGCATCAAGGAAGGCTAGATTTCAGAGCTATGTTTTCCAAAAGAAAAAGAAACTGCGCTCAACTGAGCTCTTTTGGAAAGAGGCAAAGCAGCTTAGGAGAGGGAAAGGATTTGGGAGTTCCTACAGGCAGGTGACAGGCTGCAGAAAATGAGCTGGGCACACGGCACATGCTCAGAGGACAAGCCCGTGTTGACTGTTACTGCTGAAGGATGTTTCAAAAAGGACTCAGAAACATCAACAATTGTAAGCATTGCTTGGTATGTGGAAAGTCCAACTCTTCTTTCCACTCTGTGAATGAGGTCCTTGGAACAAACAGCAACATTCAGATTTCAAGTTTCAATTAGCATATATGAGCCCCGGTAGTAATGGGACTATCTCCCGAGAGTGTTGAGAAATGTGTGGGCTGGGGAAAGAAGGCTGTGAAAATTGAATAAGATAAAACTTGAGCATACTTGCTACAATACCTAGCAATAAATTCTATGAAAAGTTTGTAATTCCTAATGATAATCCTGATAATTATCGCAACATCTGAATGTGAAGAGGTCTTTCCACCTCCATTGCCCTGGAGATGGTCCCAGTATGTGAGGCTGTGATCCCACAAAGACCCAGGGCTGATTTTCCTGGAGACACCCTCTTCTCTATGAAAGCTGTGGTTCAAAGGGATGGTAGATGGAAGCTACTCTGTGAGGGAGGATATGAGCTTAACTCTTATGTCCAGTGGGGGAAGATTATATACAATGTCTGCAAAATTATTACCTTTATGCCTGGAATCACATTTGTGATTCTCTCTTGAATCTGTCAATTCAAATCTTCCTAAGAACTGAACACTTCACTGTTGTCAATACTGCCTGAACCTCTTTCCACAACCTTTCTCATCTCTGCAGTATATACAGAAAGTTTTCCCACATTAAAATAATAATTGTTAATGTAATTTAAAATCTTTCCTAGTTTTAATAAGTGATGATACTTTTCAATGAAGTTACGCTGTATGAATATCTAGGATAGCTAAGCTCTAATGTACCCGGTAGAATTGCTGATGCTGATGAAAGCAGGTTCTTGAACTAGAACCAGACTGCTAGGGTTCAATTCCCAATTCCACCCCTACCTAGCTAGCAGGCTAGCCCCTAAGTTGATGAATCACTCCATATCCCAGTTTTCTTATCTGTATAATGGGAACAATAAGAGTGCTTCATTCCTGGGAAGACTGAATGAATTATTAATGTCTGTAAAGTTCTGAGAAGAGGTGAGGCAGAAGTAAAAAGATTTTAATCAACTTCACATTTTTTGCAAGTAAACTGAGTGCAGATGGTTTCATTTTAAGAGGTTTGAAAACAAATTTAATGTGGGCGGCGCTTGTGGCTCAAAGGAGTAGGGTGTCGGCCCCATATACTGGAGGTAGCGGGTTCAAATCCAGCTCCAGCCAAAAGAAAACAAATTTAATGTGTAAAAACTTGCATTTTGACATCCCTTCATGATCAGAACACTTCAGAAAATTGGAATAGAAGGGACATTTCTTAAACTAATAGAGGCCATCTACAGCAAACCCACAGCCAATATTGTATTGAATGGAGTTAAATTGAAGGCATTTCCACTTAGATCAGGAACTAGGCAAGGTTGCCCATCGTCTCCATTGCTCTTCAACATAGTAATGGGAGTTTTAGCCATTGCAATTAGGGAAGAAAAGGCGATCAAGGGTATCCACATAGGATCAGAAGAGATTAAACTTTCACTCTTCACAGATGACATGATTGTATATTTGGAAAACACCAGGGTCTCTACTACAAAACTTTTAGAAGTGATTAAGGAATACATCAGCGTCTCAGGCTACAAAATCAACACCCATAAATCTGTAGCCTTTATATATACAAATAATATTCAAGCCGATTCACCCATAAATCTGTAGCCTTTATATATACAAATAATATTCAAGGACTCTATCCCTTTCACAGTAGTACCAAAGAAGATGAAATATTTGGGAGTTTATCTAACAAAGGATGTGAAAGATCGCTATAAAGAGAAACTATGAAACTCTAAGAAAAGAAATAGCTGCACACATCAACAAATGGAAAAACATACCATGCTCATGGCTGGGAAGAATCAACATTGTTAAAATGTCCATACTACCCAAAGCAATATACAATTTTAATGCAATTCCTATTAAAGCTCCATTGTCATATTTTAAAGACCTTGAAAAAGTAATACT